>JAQGAK010000943.1:0-46000 GCA_034696945.1 Lipothrix lubbocki | reverse complement strand
TTTCTAGCGCTCTCTCTCTCTCTCTCTCTCTTTTGGCCTTCTTGGCATTTAGTACTTATTATCTTTAAAGAATTTAGCACTTGAGAAACTTGAGGTATTTACTTTTAACATCAAAACACATTCCTTACAAGCTTGATTGAATATAATCATGCTTCAATATAAATGCTTGAGGATAATATAAGATGTTTCAACCTTTGCTTTGTCTCAGCTTGCCGCTTTTATACAACAGCAATTTATTTTATGGCAGTAAGCTTTTAAGACCGTATAATTACAAATCACCTAGAATGGAATGACGTTGGAAGCTTTTGCTTTATACTATAAAAGCTTTCACAAAAGTCATCCAATTTTGCCAAGAACTTGTTTCATTTCGGCAAAGGTAGGCAATAAGTTATTAAATAATGGCAAGAATGCATAAAAAGTAATGCGAGGAGCAATATTCTTTTTTTTTGTAGTTTAACATTTGAAGACATTTCCTAATTAAAACGCCCGTTAATTTTTGTATCTAAAATTGGCTTTTATTTTTTCCCTTTGATTTATACAATAATTTACTACACCATATATGAGGGCAACTTTTAATTGGTTTGCTTTACTTATTCCAAATATTAGTGTAATTTTAAGACTCCATTAATATAGATTGCTATATTTTCGTATTTCACTAAAAATGTTTGAATACTCTAAGCTATATACATAAACTTATTACAATTTCCAACCTATAAACATAAATTTCTTTTTCATCAACATTCTTTCACATTTCAGCAAAGAAAGGTTAAATTTCACTAATAATAATAACAATTTATTTTATAATTTAGAACAATAGCAGAAAGCAGTATTACAAATATATTTGGTCACAAACCTAAAATTTCAAGTGTTAATTCAATATTCTTGTACATTTATTTCAATCGTCTTCCCAGTCATAAATTATTTTTAACATATTTGGGGTTGGTTCAAGGTTCAACTATTTTTTATATACTTAAATAAAAATAAATGCAGCAAATTAGTACTACAATTTTTACGCTTACTTACATTTACATGTAGGTAGAAGATTGTCTCATTTTAAAAGTAACTAAATTCATGCTAAAAATTTTCTAATTAAAACCACAATAAAAAACATTAAATTATTAAAGTCTTACTAAAAATAATTAGTAAATAAATCTCCAAAAAAAATAATTACTAAATGATTAAACCCATACTAAAAATTAAAAATAAATAAACCCCCCACTAAAAATCCATTAATAAATGATTAAATTCATACTTTAAACAATAAATCCCCAAATCAAAATCAATAAGAAAATATCCAAGCCATAGTCACAATCACAATAATAAAATTAATAAATACATCCCCAGTAAAAATAAATGATAAATAAATCCAGAAGAAAAAAACCAATTCGTAATACAAATTAGTACAATATGATAAATAAATCCCGAAAGAAATTCACAAGAAACAAATAAATTAATCCGCAGGAAAATAAATAAATCTACATGAAAATAAATAAATCCACATGAAAATAAATAAATCCACATGAAAATAAATAAATCCACAAGAAAATAAATAAATCCACATGAAAATAAATAAATTTTAAAAAAAAGTATGTAATAAATAAATCAACAATAAAAATAATTATTAAATTAAAATGTCAAAATCCTTCAAACGGAGCAAAATGAGACAAAAGCGTTTACAAGCAAAACTAGGATATTAATTTATTAAATTCAAAATCCAATCAAAATAAAAGATAAATTAATAGGAAATTAAATACAAAATCTAAATAAGTTGAAAATATTGCTTTAAAAAATTAATTAAAATTAATTTAATCCCCAAAATGAAATAATATCTGAAGATCCCGAAGGCAAAAAGAGCCGCAAGAACGCGGATGGAAGCACGAATGCCACCTACGGAATTCCGGCAAAGTCCGAGTTTTTCCCTGAGAAATGATTTAAGCGAAAGGGGGAAGATTTTAAAAACTGCGGAGGAGACAGGAAAAATACATTTAAATATAAAAGGGAAAACTCAATAATTCAGGCAATTTTGTGTAATAATTTATTGACAACCAGGAGTTCTTTTCCTATTTAATTAACATTAAAATAACTAATTAATTGTTCATTATTGTATATTATTTCCAGGGTTTTAATATATAAAAAAGAGTGCTTTTTTCCTAATCATGAGTTCCGAAGAGTGCTTTTGCAGTTTTAATTTTTCCCAACCCTAAATTAAATTCATCTATAATATAGTTAACTTATTGTTATATAAATAAAATCAATACAATTAAGAGTATTCTATATGTATATTATATACGGAATTAGCAGGAATAAATGGCAAATTTCAATTTGGCCGAGGCTGTAGAAGCAAATAGTGGGGATAAAAATAATGGGAATATTAATAATAAGCGGAAATTGTGTAATTTCTGTCAAAAAACCTACCATCGCAATTCCCTGATCCGCCATCAAAAGATTTGCGCAGGGAAAAGTACTAAAGGTCATGATCAGGATGATAATACCCGGAAAAAAATCCTCGATTCCTGCTGTAAGGAGAATGATGATGTTTATACCAAAGACTGTCATCAATATGGTCAACCAGAAGGTATGAAATAAATAATTCTGTAAAAATAATGCATTATGAAAGGATTCTGAAGCTAATAATATGTATTATAATTGTTTTTATATAGGGGACCCACCCAAGTTGCAAGTATTCAGCGACGGAAGTAATACCTCGGTAGAATGCGAGAACCATTTGGATTTTTGTAATAATGGTAGCTATTTTTTGTGATCTAATTATTTATTAAATGCATTGGTATTTAAAATAATTTATTAGAATTTGAAGGTGATCGGTGTGATCTTTGATTTAAATGTACTTGGAATTGAATATGGATGTCCATATGTTCCAGGTCCGCCCAAGTTGCATTCTGTTGATGATGAAGGAACTACTACGGAAGTTACCGTCCGAGTGACCAGGTTGATGAGATTGAATTCGATAAATAATGCTACGGGTGGAAGAACGACGGCGGCTTCTCTGGATGAGGATAGTCAACTCATTACCAGATCATGTAACAAACTCCAGTTGACCGACGAATTAACCAAATTATGTGTGCCCCAGACCTTGCCTGTAATAGGAGCGAAAATTGTTAGTTCCAATAGCAGTGAAAGTTCTGAAGGTACTGGCCCAAGTTCACAAAGTGATTTCAAGATTCTTAGACCTAGATCATCAGAGTTGTTGGATAAACTGAAGAATACGGGAAGAGTTTCAAACGTGCCACCCTCAAAGCGTCCCTTGCCCATTGTAAAATCCTCCTCATCGCAATTGAAAAAGCAGAGACAGGAACAATCTTCAGTCTCCAGCACTTCAGCTACTAAAACCACGACGGTATTATCAGACTCCACCATCGAATTGAAATGTGGGACGTGTTCATTGGAGTTTGACTCACAAAAAGAATTACTCTCGCATGGCGTGGCGTATATTCAATCCGGAAATCTAGTCTGTCTTTTGTGTTCAAATAAGAAAGTTGATAATTTGGATACTCATTTCAAAGAAAATCATGAAACGGAAAGGAAAAAAATTCGTTGTGAACTTTGCGGCGTCACAATCGATCGAAACTATCACTTTTATCATTTTAAGGAGCATCACAGCCTAGCCAAGAAACTTAAATGCAATCTGTGTAGTAAAGAATTTAGTTTCATGCAAAATTTGCTCTTACACAAAAGTAATGATCATCTCAAAGAAATGCATAATTCCAAATATTGCCAGAGAAACGGGGATATGATGAATATTAGTGAAGGGGGAGGTAGTAGTAGTAGTAGTAGCAATGGTAACAATGATAAGATGGACATCGCTCCGAAAAGTAGATATGTTAGACGGTATGGTGCTCCTCCAAGACATTCTTCTAGTGACTCCAAAAATAGGAATGAAACTTTACCTCACAGTATGAATGGTGCTAGTGCAACAAGTCGAATCACAAATAATGCAATGAGTGAGAATACTCCAAATTCTTGTGAAACATATAGACGTCCTTCAATTGACTCTTCTGATTCGGACAGCAATCAGCCTAATTTAAATAGTACGAAGGTTTCAAGTGCTCGAATAGTTTTAAAGCGAGCCTCTTCGGATAGTTGTGAAAGCCTAGCGAACAAGTCGGACTCGAGTTCTGATGCCAAAAATATTAAGACTGTTAATGCGTTTTGCATGACTATACCGGAGAACAGCTTCTCTGACAGTACAGAACCTTCTGATGTCCTTACTCCTACGCAGATGGAACTGGCTTCAACCACCGAAAGTGAACAAGATATATATGCCGAATACATTTGCAAACTTTGTCCAGGAAAATTCGAGTCCAGATTTAAATATTTGACCCATATAAGGAAGTTCCATCACTGGAATAGAGAGCAGCTTCTCGATCCGGAATACGAGCCGGAATTTTGGTGTCCTGAATGCGGTACGCTTCGTTATTACCAACAAGTCTAGGGGTGTTGTTCCGTAACTGTTCACTAAAAACAGATTTCGATTAATTTATAAAACCGTCTTCGAATGGTTACGGAATAACAACGGTTTGAAAAATCACTGTTACTGAACAACACCCTGCTATTGCAATACATTATGTTGTAGATATAATATTATACACGATATTATAGATGTAAACAAATTGGAAAGTCATAAAGAGTTTTATTATCTCATAAACTTGAATTATTTACAGGTCAAGAATTTATTGTTCGGCCAACGTTAATGAAGCACTTAATCATTGCCCATGAAGATATATCAGATGTGGACGACTACATGGAACGAGTTGGTTACGGATCCAGGCCTCTAATTGAATTCCAGTGTTCAGTGTGTTTATTAGTCTTTGATTCAGAACCTGAACTATCGTTTCATCTTAGATGTCACGGCTTAGCTTATTTACAATATTTGACGGCTAATAGTAAACTGACGTAAGGCGCATTCGTACAAGTTCGCCAGTAATATTTCTTTTTCTTATGACTTTATCATGTAAAATCAATCAATATCTTATTATGACTCCAAAATATTGAATCCTGACTTTGTTGTCTTTTGTATAATCTTATGGCGAGTCACTTAAAGGGACGTAAAATAATCATTCAAGCGGGGTTCAGGGAAGGAAGACTATCGACTAATTAGGAAGTTTGTTAGAATGAAGACTTATTGTTTTAGTTATTTACGTTTACTATTAGTTGTTAATAATTTACTAAATTGTTATTACTATTAATTTATTTATTATTATGTAACATGATCTCGTTGTTGCCCAAAAACTCAACGTATGTATTCTGCAATGTAAAAGAGTGAAGCTACAATTTATTATACTTATAAACAACAATGTAATCCACTGTAGTTAAGTAATGTTTCAAAATGTAGGAAAATTATATTAGATCTGAGGTAATTACTTCGTGTAACCGTTAATGATTCCATATATTCATAACATTGTTGTTTTCTATCCGGTAGTAATAGAATATGTATCTACTTATATTAATTGTAATTGCCTCTGCTTTGAAATAAATATTACCATCCTATACCGCAGATCTCGTTTTTTCTAATGATGACATTATTGCAAATTATAAAGACGGATGTGTAGAAATAATTATTACTCTACTATGTAACAGCAGCAAATTGGCCACGAAAATAATGGGTATATTCATAATTTGACTCAAAATTAATGCTAACCACAATCTGTAATATAGCTATCTCTTTTTTCTATTAGTGATTAGTATTAATGGTTTCTAATATACTTCTATATAATGTACTTGTTGTATTATTGTCATTCAGTCTCCTCTATACAGAAATAAGAACCACATGGAGGAATAGCACATAATAATGTTGTAGAGTATTTACAAGTCATTACAACCCTCCCAGTCAGACGGAATACATTATTAAGTCAATTGACGTGAAAAGTGAGAATAACAATGTGGAGTTGAGTTATTTAAAATCTTGTACATACTCCTCGTAGTTACTAAGTTACTACTACTACAATTATTACCATTATTATTTATTATTTGTTTCTTTAAGTTTTTTCTCCTCCGCCGTCGTATATGTACAAAACTTACAGGTAGATCCCTCCCTGTACGTTAAATCTCAACTTTAAGACTCCCTGTATAGATGAGACGTAAATAATTTATTACGATGAGAGTAAGTATTTATGCACAAGCCCATTCTCCTCCTAGCTTGTACACAGTATTATAACAATGCAAGAAGCAAGGAAGGAACACGTTGAGTCATGTATCTGCAGTAGATACTCACCTGTACAGGTAAGTCAGTACAGGTAAATATATGGATGGTTAGTAAAAAGCTTGCATTGCATATAGTAAAAACATACCCACTGTCATAAGAGATTTCATGTAAAAACTTATATGCATTGTTGCTGCCTGGAGGCATTTAAGCTCTGCAACACACCAAAAAGTGAACAAAAAATTAATGAAAGGTTTCTCTCTCTCTCTCCCTTATACTTACTTTTCTTCACTCACATTCACACACAAGCTCAAAGGTTTATTTAGTTCACTTTGGAGTTTTCTTGGTGAATGGTCAACCTGTGCAACTGTCCGCGATTCGGTTATCCCATTTATTTTTATACTCACACCTCTCCTCAAATCTCTCTATCTTCTGTTTATTTTTGTAAAGGGTTCTCTTGCCGATTATTCCAAAGAATGTCGTCGTACCCCTTTGTAGTTGCTTGACTCAGTTGTGCAATAATAAACTCGATTGTTTATATAGTGCAGTGTGTTCCTCCGGACTTTTTATTATAGAATCATAACGTTCATCATGAAGTGTTTCGGAAGGAGAAATTTTAGTAAGCACATCAAAATCATTTTATTGGATGACCAAGAAATCATACAAGAAGTGCAGGTATGAAATTTCCTTACTATATGTATATATAAGTGTATACTCTTATGTGCAAAATTTAAGTGGTGCTATTTTATTAGTAGACTAAATACACACATACACAAAAAGGGTTTATGACAAGAGCTTAAAATTTTAAACATTATATAATATAAAAAAAGGGAAGGCCAAGGTCAATAGACATTTCCGTTGAGAGACAAAAAAAAGTGATAATTTCCTTTTCCAAGGGGAATTCTCAAGCTTTTGATATAGTGATTTTTCCCACGGTACAATACCCTCCCTTAGGGTCTTTTTTCTTCTTGTTTTATGATTCCTTTTATCCATTCCAGTAGGTTTTTCGTCTCGAAATTTTTATTGTTTCTCTTCTATTCTATGCGTATATGTGCACAATACAAGGGTTTGTATATCTGTAGTATTATCTTACAATTAGTATCTCAGATCCATTCTTAACTCCACGCTGTGTATTCCTAATCAGCCCCATATCCTTTAAGCTAAGTACTCTAATTTACTGTTAAATTTATGAGGATTGTCAAAAAACATGGATTTATTGCCTTTTAAAAAATAATAAAGTTGTAATTGCAATTGAAAATTTAGGTGGCATATTATTGTATATCAAAAATTAAGATGAGAGTCTACACACATATACCAATGTAAAATAAATTTTTAATGAATTTGCCATATACCATTAAGATGGAATGCATTTCTGAAAGTGAAGAATTTGTCATTAAATAGTCAAGAAGGAAGAGTGAAGAAGTAAAGCCAAAAATTCCAACAGAATTATTGTAAATCAAGATAAACATTCAGCATATATAGAAGAGTGAGTGACTTATAGCATGTATGACTCTTTTCAAAGAAGAGGACTCGATCGGGGTTAATTAATAAAATCGTCACGTACAAAAGTCCTGTAACCAGCATGCATGCAAGCCTCCGTAAAGTAATACAGAAGTCCGCGTATACTTTAATCTTTATTTTCCGGCTCGAATTTTGATGAAGATGGTCATTGTATTTTTAATTCAGCATGTATTTTTTATTTAGCATTCCTTTCAGCTCTACTTTACAACAACGAGACGACACGTATTCTTTATATACAAAGTATACAGCTGAACAGAAGTGTATACAAATAACCAAGAAGTGTGAACTCCGCGAAATTATTGCTTGCTAAAAACCACAAGGATATTTAATGCATACATCGCTAATAACTTAACTACAAAGGCTGTAAACAAAATAACAAAGTGAGAATGATTCGGAATTAAGGGGAAAAATACATATATGAAGAGAAAAGGTATACAGAGAAATTAATGTAGAATCCTGTGTGTCTCTTATGTGTAACCATGTAGATTGAATTAATATTATTGAAAAGAGAAGGCAACAACAACTTAAGTATTCATTCATTGAAGATTAATTCGATACACCTACTGTTATATGAGGTACGTATATATAGGTATGCAGATATTCAAGAAGATGAATACGAATTATATTCATGAAGGAGAGCAACCAACAGATGAGACTTTTCCTTTGACTGTGTAGATGTCCATCTCCAACCCTTTGAACACTTTTTCTCTTATTGTAAAGAATCTATAATACAGTGTGTGTATGTATAGAAATGGACTTGGAAAAATTACGTTTAATTCAACTTGTTCAATAACTTCGTTCAATTATACTGTACATACATAGTAATAGTAGTAGGAGTATATATACGAGAGCAATGAGAATAAGAAGACTATCTTAAACTTCTCTTCTGGGCTGATGAGACGGTACGATTTTTAGGGAGCATCGTCCTCTTCCCTTTCCTATATATGCCTTCCTTTTGTATATCCGACTATTATGCTTACCTGTACACATGCAATAAACTATGTAGCTCATCCGTTCAAGGAAGACGAATGCCTATAGAAAAATCCATCAAGAATACTTGCAACAACCAAAGTATCTATACGTATGTACTTATTCAGCAACAAGCGAAAAGTGTATACTGTAGCAAGTCCATGTGAAAGAAAAACAATTTCATTTTGCAATCTTTTTTACCCTTCTTCTTTTTCTTTTATACTTACACATACTGGGTAGTGTGCTGCATGTTAGATGTCCGTTCCCGTAAAAGATTCTCAACTTCCTTCCACATATATCATGATTAACTTGCAAAGGTTGTATGCATTCACGTATGTATACATAGATACAATATTTACTTTTATACAATGAAATGCATGTACAATGGCAATGTTACAATCAGACAGAGAATCCCACAATCAGCCTATATATACCACGTATAAAATGTAAAGATGTGTAAAAGAAGAGTCTTGTAAAAAGATGCTACACTTTAAAAGATGAATTGTTCCCTGACGTTACCCACACGTACCTCTTTTTACAAACACACACACACTCACATGCACACACGGACATGATTCATGTGAATATAAAAAATCCCGTTTTTTAAGCAGCATATCACGCTCCTGACTTATTTGCACATCATTATTCGGTCTATAGTTAGTGTACAGGGAAGAACACGCTCTCACAGCTCACAGATCTGTTTTTATTGTTCTGCTCATCACTGATCTTGACATAAAGAGAGGACAGGTATGACGTCTCTGTCATCTCCCTCATTGTATGCATACATGACCGTCAATGTCCTCTTCTATTTACGGAAAGACTAGGGCGATAATGAGGGAAATACAAGATTTCAAATTTAATAACATAGTGTCAAAACTGTCGAAAACGATGTCAGAGATCTTATTTATGTCTCTGAATGTTCATTTTATGGCTATGTAATAATGTGTACCATACGGGTTATGCATTTAATTAGATAAATAACATATACGTACATACATAGTTCATGAGTCTCATGAGATCATCGCTTTGGTACATCTGAAGGTAAATACTACTGCCACAGCAGGTTTGAGATTATACGACTGTTTATATAAGGAATAAGGATATACGGCAGCGCCTACGAAACTAGTTGAGCCACCTGTAGAGGTTAGGATTATCGGCTACTAATTAAACATAGGGTACCGATACCGATCGAGGAGCACAAAGGACCCGTCCGTATAATAGTTGATGTATCTATTATAACAAAAACTGTAACAACTGTAAATATATCACATACGATAGTAGTGTTTGGATTTTGAAAAGATCCCTCACCGAAATAATCACACACTCTTGATTGTTTATAAGCAACCGTTAAATTGCGTGTGTGAGCACTGATGAAGGTATGTGTATGTATGTATCTTCAATCTATATGGGTATGTACTATGTACATACTTCGGATCCACCTGTTATGGGATCACATTAACGAAATTGTAGCCCTTTCGTCTATTGACAGCACATGAAAGTGGAAAATATACAGATACATCAACGACAGGTTGAAATTCATTGAAATGGAGCATATAGTGTTTTGAAAGTTTTCAGGTGAGAATTGAAATTTGTCTGAACTGATGATGAGAAGATTGGAAACTACTACATGTAGTATCCAAAAGGTTTAGCTTTTAATATTTCTGTGTCGCCGGCATGGCAATAAAGCTTTGGGCTTATTAAATCCTGCTGTAGAAAATGGGAATGTTTTAAAGAAAAGACCTGCTGTAGATATAGAAAATGACTGGTATGGAGGTAACCCCATAAATCACGTAGAAAATTCTATTGGAAAGACGTAAAGAAAAAAAATGAAAAGTTCAAAAGTTGTTATTGTTGTGGAGCACTATATGACTATGTAAGGGAGAAATATATACCTGCTTGAAGTTACTTAAAAGATATATGTAGTTACAATGAAGATAAAGGGGTCACGTAAGGATCAGCGGCTATTGAGAATAGCACGTCGGAGTGCCTTAAGGGATACTTGAAAACCATGTCTTCCCTGCTCTTGTGTCTTACACTATATAATTTACTGTAATATAATTTTTTGTGTAAAAAAAGAAATTCCTTTGAACAATTACATCGAAAGTTATCGTCTTTAACCCACTGGAGCACGTAGTTCCAGTGTGTTGTTGCCAAGCTTTTTACATGATCAAATCTGTGGGTTGTGCATGTTTGCGTATGGAATAGATATTATTGTACATGATTCATTATGTAGAATAGTTACTGTTTAGAGTCATGTTTAATATTACATGGACGACGTGCCCAGTTTTTAACTATAAATACGTAATTAACATCTTGAAAGCTCATTGGGAACCAGGAGATCCCGGACGGTTCCGACCCGCCTTCCTCTAATGATTTCTGTTTGAAAATTCCGTTGTTGTTGAATCTCCTCCGGACGATTTTCCGTCATCTTATGTACTATGAATGATTTGCCCAGCATGAGAAAAATTTCTGGAAGACCAGGTTATTATTATTATTTGTGGAATAAATGAGAGAGAACCCTCTGTGCTCCCATACATCGGATGAGCTATCTCTCTCTCTCTCCCTCGCACTAGAAACATTTACATCTAGGCTTTGGAACTGGTTTGGGAATATTTCCCAGTGCTCATATATACACAAAACTCATCATCACACACCTAGCTTTGGTTTATATTCTTCAAATGTATTCAGTTTCACTTTACAACTCCGCACAGAACAACAAAATATAAAAGTAAGATTCACTAACGATTGTTAGTCTCTCGCTTGGTTTAGGGAAGTTGTTATTTACACATATATGAGTATTTAGTATGCTGTGTATACGTATAGTATGTAATATATTGTATTATATAAGTAATACATACATATGCCTTCGATATTTTCCCACATATCACTACAAACTTTTAATGGACGTATAGGGAAGAAGATGAGTGTCTATAAGGAACCAAAAGAAAAATTCCCCTTTAGGCCTTCAAACAAGAATTTTGAGAAAATTTATTCATTAAAATTATCGCTTCAAGGAACATATTATTAATGCTTTTTAAACTTTACTTGTTACACAGGTCCACATTTCAAAAGTCTTATTCCTTATATACAAGTATAGGTATGTAGAATGCACTGGTTCCCGAGACTTGAGAGGTCAATAACGAAATGCAATAAGATGGGTAACATAATATTAAACGGTTGGAACGTTGCGTGCAGCATCATCACATCCGTGCAGCCCTGTAATATTCACTAAGATATTATAGACTTTTGCTCAGAGGTCTTATTACTTAAACTATAGAGAGTTGAAACGTTCTTGTGATCAGTTTGGATTTTGACTTGCTATAAGAATTAGTACATTTCAAAGATACAGGAATTAGTATACATTATGTACACTTAATTAAAATCTTAATGAGAACAACGCGCATAAGATGTCATGTTTTCATAAGTAATTATACATAGGCAGTTCCTCATAGCAATCATCGCGCTTTTACATAGAAATCAAATCCTTAATTTGCTGCTGATAGCAAAATGAACAAAAAAAGCTAAATTGTGCGGATGAATGGATTGTCATAAATGATCATCCGTACATTTTCATCGGGCGGTGTGTAGAAACTTTTCCGCGTTCCAACCGTCATAATCCTAATTATTAACAATGATTACTAATTGCTCTCCTATTAAGCCAATGCATGGAACAATTAAGGTTTTTGTAATCCTTGATAAGTTTTTTCTATTGTGTCCCCGCACATTACACACATGTCTATATACGCCTTTTGTACATGTCCTATATAATATGTATGTTCAATTATGTGTACGGCTTTGATCCTTTGTTGTTCATTTACAGGAACATTTTGAGTATGTATTGATACATTTGATTACAATGCCTTCACTATTTTATTATAACATATTATTGCAGTTTGACTGTTGAGAGAGTTGGTAATCTGTGAAAGTTATTGGGCTTATTCGATTATGTTGTCAGAGTAGAGGTCTTGAAAAGTGATAAATTATTACCAATTTCCCAAATAAGTATGACTGTCTGTCTTTTTAATACGTTTTACAACAATGAATATAGTATAGCACACGGCGGAGAATAACAACATGTACTAACTAACTAACTTAAAGTAAGTAAGGGAGAGAGAGAGAATTTTATTTTTTTCAACAAGTGGGCTTTACGCTACAAACACACACCTCCTCCGCCTTCATTCGTGACAAAATCCACCGTCCGTTTCTTCTATTCTATATACTTTCTTGTCGTGTAGTTCATTATAAGTACACATATACAGTGTAGAAGCATTATCATTTTTGTATAAATATCCATCTTTCTTTTTGCATGACCCACTTTTTTTCTTAAAGAGCATCATATAAATATATAATGATAATGCAATGTAGTACAGTAACCAATTCGAGCATTTAATTACACCCCAAAATTCGTAACCTTTAAGAGTCCAAGCCTTTGCATCTCTCTCTCTCTTTCTTATGCTCTTGTTGTATAAGGGAGTCTCTATGCTTTGTAAAGCATAAATAAGGTATATCGTATATATAATGTAGGCAGACACCAGGAATAATGTATGAAATCTTTTTATGATAATGACAGTTTATTAACTTTACCAAAACTTAGTAGAGGTTGAATTATTAACAGCTGAATCAGCCTTTTCACTGTGTGTATTACATATATAGACACATGCTGGCTAATGCATTTCGACAGGTGCAGGAGAATACCTATGAAGACACACAGATCCATAGGAATTCGCATATTTTACATATACGAATTATACTTATAGATATGAGATATGAGTAATTAGGTATCAGTAACATATAGTTATATCTGCTATGTATTCAATGGACAGAGATGTTGGCAATAATGGTCGAAAACAGCGATCAACTTAACATAAACGACTTGTCTATATTCCCTTTATGTGAGCATATGTATTTATGTTTAATGACTTTGATTTAAGATGCAGCTCTATATGCTAAAAGTCCTTTTTTGTCTCTCAGCGGTATACTGACATGTGCATATTAAATGTACTATAAATAATGCTAAAGTCACTAAAGTGATTATAAATAATGCTCTAAGTGAAAATTTTAATTACCAAACAATTTATTTTTTTTCTTCCAGAGAACCACCACAGGTCAAGAATTGCTCGACAATGTTTATAAACACCTGAATATCATTGAGACTTCCTACTTTGGGTTGCGTTTCGTGGATAATTCGGGACAAACTGTAAGTATAAAGTTCCGCAGTCAATGAAAGTATGGGATAGTGAAATTCTTTAAATTATCGGATGTCAACGCTTTTGTTTTCAACGAAAAGTTTTTAATTTGTAAAGAACGAGATTTGGAGCCAAACCTCGTTTATGTATTTTCCTTTACGGATTTATGCAAGATTTTTGTATACAAGATTTTTTCTGCATAATTTTATTTATTGTTACTTCAGGATGTAACATGTATTTGTACTAAAGAGCATATCTAGAAACAATAAACGTTTATCTTATTCACTTGGCTGTGCGTTATACTGTCCTACGATGAATATATATACAACAACAATCCATTCAAGTTTTGATAAGTTGTCAGACATTTAATACACGTTACTCTCCTGATTTTAATAAAATATTCATTAGTTTCCATGCAAATTCATCCGTCAGTCAAGCCTTAATCTAATCTTCGAGACACGCGTACACTATTTAATTTTTACATAAAATTGATGTAAATGTCAGCAGATGGGCTCCGAACATTAGTTTATTTCCTTATTAAAATACGTTGAAAGTATACATTTATGCTTATCAATTTTCGAAATATAAAAATGTTAACCGTGTAGATAAAGAGGCATAAACATAAAGTTGGCAATAATTCTTAATTCAATTTATTACAAAGAAGAGAACAGAATTGAAATCATTTTTTTCGTTTTTTGTCAACATTATTTTTTCAATACGATCAACATTTTATGTTTGTAAATGCAAAAAACTTTCAAATAATGGCGACACCTTTGTTGTAAGGTGTTGCTGTATAGAAGATGGGGTGAACTGATTTCAGAATTGTAAAATCGACATACTGGACACCATTCAAAGAAGTAATAACTATATAATTATTTTTTTTCAGCATTGGCTTGACCCTGGGAAGTGTGTTATAAAACAATTAAATGGTAAGTTTTACGGTTCTTGTCTGAATGTTGGATATTGGATATTGTTAAACAATTAAACATTTTTATAATCAGTTGATTGACTCCACATTCCGTAGACACACGCAAAGCTCCAATATGACACAGTCATGTATAAAATACTTAGTATACATATACATAATATTCATATAATTTCAACTTTTATATTGGAAAAAATGTAATACTCTTTGCCCTATTACAAAAAAGGAGCAGCAAACAAAGATGCAAACATACACATGAATTTCAATCATTTCACAACATAACACGAATCTTTTATGAATGCTGATGACTGCTGATTATTAAATACGTGAATAATGTATGCGATTATTTGTATGCACACAGGGACGGATCCAGCCACGTTTTATTTCGGAGTGAAATTCTATGCTGCTGACCCTTGCAAGTTGTTTGAAGAGATTACAAGGTGAATGCGCTGTTATATAAACTAGATTGAAAAAAATGCCTTTATGATGTTTTTAGTCTTGTTTTAATCATATAATGTAATATGGGAATATGAGGGGAGTTGTCTTATATAGCGGTATACGGTTGAAAAATGTTAAAAATTCTGTTTTTCTTCTCACATTGTATATAGTATATATATGAAACAACTTATAGTGTAGTAAATGGACTTTGCATGCGGAGGGCTAGCCTCTTTTATTGTGAATTCTGCTTCTGTTAATACACGGTTAAGATTGCTTTTGCATAATATTACAAGCAACATAATTATATTGCGAGTACAAAGACTTTTGCCATTTCCACGTCTCGTCAATTGTATACGTATGTAATATAGCAGGAGGAGCAGTTACAGCCACAACAACAACAAGCTTTTAAGTGAATCCTTCTATAGTTATTGTCTATATTATTTAATGTATAATATATGCACTCCACTGGGCAGACAATATTTTGAGCGGAACAGGATAAAAGTTAAACGTGAGATAAAGCTTAGATGTGAAATTAAAACTAACCATGCATAACAATCGGGCTTGAATTGATGATAGAAGGAGAGTGTATACTATGATATTATGGCAAAATACTACTACATTATACCAAATAACAAGTTAAACTAGTGTAATTTCCTGTCTTGCTGAATGCTCTACAACTCTCACCCTTCTTTATTAACAGTCAATGCGTAAGTAAAAGAATAACCGCGGTGGCTTCATTATGCAATGATGCTGAGTGTAAATAAACAGGACGCATTTTATCCGTTCCTCCTCCTCCGGTGTGTGTCACATATTGAAAAGCAACGTTCATTCTTCTTTTTTTTTTTTAATAAAAATCAGTCTTCTATAAAACCTTTCATTTCTATACACAATGATACTATATGTATTGTATACGTAAACAACATATAACCATGTGAATAACATATACAATACTCCTGTAATAAAATGTGAAAAAATGCGGGTTTCTTCATTGGTATCTTGATCGACAGGTGTTTTCATACTGATAAAGCGCTATCAGTATTAGTATTTAAGTCAGTCCTGACATGGGCCAGTGTACTTTCAATACATAGATACCTGTAGGTAACTTAAATAAGCATGCTATAGATAGGCTGGAAACTTGTTCAGGTTGGAGAAACTTTTATTGTGTAGCTTCATAGTTAGCTTGCATATTTGTATAACATATAGTATTAATTATGCATAGTCTAGTATACTGGACCATATTAAGTACTTATTGATGTAAGTACATAGACGACATGTTCCTGGCAGAAGGTTCACAGCAGGATTACCTGGGTTTCACAAGTGTAAATTGTCATCAATACACTTGTTTCTCTGAGAGTCTCAGAGCAGGCGGCTGATGCCACTCATGTATGAAAAAATTTGTTTCCTGTTTCAGTCTTGTATTATCATCTATACCTATCTTTATACCATTCAGGATTTCTTGTATCTATCAACTGTACCAACTACTACTAACATTATGGCATCTATCTATCTTCTATACCATTCAGGATGATCCGTTGGTTGATGACGATGAATAATACTTTAAGAAGAAGGATAAGAAAGAAGAAGAGACGCAGGGTATTACAGTAATATATTGCCACAGTCTTATTTCTTGTTGCAAGTTATACTTTTATACATATATTATATAGTATAGACATTTGTGTATACTTACAAAACGTGCGTTCAAAAATGTAAACTCGTTCAGGACATTTACAAGGTAGTCATTCAACACCTGTCGTTCCTCCTGCATATTCTACAAAGAGGAATTAATGCAAGCAGGGATGTGTAAGGAATTAATGCAATTTTTTACTCCACACTTTTCCTCTGGAATGAGATATTAGAATAATTACTATATTTGCAAAATGCTAATACCTATATGAAATTACTGGGCTTCTCAACTCAAACCTTAACTTATACTTATTACTCATCAACTTAACTGTATGTGTGTCGTTGCTTAGCATCTGACGCCGTTTAAATGAGGTTTACATATGCAAAGTGTGACTTCTGGAGCATTTACACGTACGCATTTAATCGGGAGTGAAGTGCTCGCTGGTGTTTCTCACAGTGCCCCGATGTTCTAAAGTTGCAGAGAATTCCTTTAAGGTTGAAGGTATACCTACTGAATACTGAGGTTTTCATGTGGGTAATTTGTATACAAACGTATAATACAGATCTTATAAATTCCACCTGTTTTACGACATTAATAATTATTATACATTGTAAATTACAATGAAAAAACATAGTTGCAACCATCTGCTGCTCTGCATTTTGTTTGTTTAGAATGTCATAATTAAATATTATATTCTATGGGTTGGCCATCTACTTAAGTATACGATTAGATTTAAATTTATTTATGAATGAGGCAAATACTTTCATCATGAAACGCATACTATTATTATTATTTTTATTATTATTGAGGTGCTGCGTCTCACTGCTTCAAGGTATGGTTCAGCTTTCATTTAAATGCTTATTATTATAATTATCTGAATTATTGTTGAAGTTCTACATATACGGATTTAAGTGCTAGTTTAGTTTGCTTGTAGTTTGCGGTATACGTGCTGGGCATTCACAACAATTATATACGAATTCTTTATGTATGTATACTTGGACTTCGTGTCGTTGGGAATATATTAAATTATATTATGTATATATGTGTGTATAGTATACACATTGTATTTTCTAACACATATGTGAGAGTTAATAATATTTTTCGAAATGTTGCACAAACCTGACTTTGAGGATAATAATGAGTGAGTTGTCTGTATGTATTTATATTTGCGTATTTATAGATATCAATTCTTCCTTCAGATCAAGAAAGATATCTTCCAAGGAAGACTCACCGTTTCAAATGACTTGGCTGCAACTCTCGGGGCACATGCTATTCAATGTAAGAATGCAGTTTATATGCACGAGATAAAAAAAAGTGAAATACAACTTTTACAATTAATAGGACGGGACGAATGCCTTAAAATGACAAGTGAATGAATCAGATGAGATGTTGGAAAGACATACTTACAAACTTACAATATATGCAAAGAGTAGACTTATTTTTTTGTATTATATCTAATCTTAATTGGTCGCTTGATACATCTTGTATACTTTTTTATTCCTTACAGCTGAATTGGGCGACTTCGATCCGAAAAGGCATATCAGTGGTTATGTATCAGAATTTCGCTTCATCTCAAACCAGACTGTTGAGTTGGAAGAGCAAATTAGTGAATTGCACAAAGCCATGATGTAAGTCTGAGCATTAACTACAACCTATGTGATCACAATTTTTTCATGCTTGTTACATTATAGGGGCTAGTTGATACATACCATGATCGATGTTACGTAAATGATACTACTTTGCTATATAATTGCATATACCTATGCAATTAAAAAAATATAATACACTGCTGAAAGGCACGGCACTTAATTTGTAATAATTGGTTGTGGCCTTTTCCTTTCAGTGGGGAAGTACCTGCTATAGCAGAGTTGAATTATTTGGAAAAAGTCAAGTGGCTAGAGATGTATGGGGTTGATCTTCATCCTGTATTGGTAAGTAATTTTTTCCTATGCTGATTTAATCTATATACTCTGGTCTGGGCTCTTGCTGTCGCTTTTACAATGTTACAATGGGAAGTAATCAGAAGTTGATCTATAACAGATGATTTGGAAATGAATTGACTCCGTGTTGAGAACTTCATTATTATTGCGGAGCTGCTGATGTTCTAAATTAATTGTATTGTTGGATTTACATATTAGGGCGAAGATAAAATTGACTACTTTTTGGGCTTGACACCTTCCGGTATCATAGTACTCAGGAATAAGAATAAAGTTGGCAATTACTTCTGGTAAGTAAACATTGCGTCCTATATAATTACATGCATATTGCAGGTATTGACACAGCTATTAGCAGGTTGAGACAGGTATTACGTGAATATTTGAATGTTACACAGACAGATGCAACATAGGTTACAGGTAGAATTTTTTTTGTACCAATAGAAAAAAAATTCATTACGGCAATTTTTTGTATCAATAGGCCCCGTATCACCAAGATATCGATGAAAGGGAAGTACTTTATGATCAGAGTCAAGAATCGCTCGGTAAGTTCAACTGTTCAATTTTTCTCCTTAAAATTATTATCATTGTAAATTCTTTTAATTACGGTATTACTAATAAGCTGTTATTGTTTGCATAAATTCAGGAGGAGGAGACGTACGGGTTTGAAACTCCATCCAAGGCTGCTTGTAAGCATTTGTGGAAATGTGCGATGGATCATCATACATTCTTCCGTCTGGTTCAAGTAACCCCGACCCCAAATACAAATATGAAGACATTTTCATTAAATAATCGATTTCGTGATAGGTGAGTGGGGAGCTTCAATAAGTGGTTATCCCATACGTCAATCAAAACTGTTTTTTTTATATCAGATTACCTCTGATCTCTGAAGCTAAACCAAAGTGCTAACATATAACAACGTAAACATATAAATTGTTGATTGTTGTGGTTTTTTAGCAATCATAGTAATATGAGTTCAGCAAGTCGAAGACGAGCTCAACCACAATTCATCAGAACTCCCAGTAGACGTTACACAAGGAGGTATGTGGAAGGATCAGAACTGAATACCGGTCATCAGGAATCACTGTGAGTGCCAAGTCAATCATTCCTGTGGAGAGTCAACAGATTTGCATACATTATATACCTTATGTATGGTAGTAATTGAGGTTCAGATTGTAATTTACATGTCTCCTTGAATGTTCATATAGACCACCTGTCATTCCAAATCATGTTCTCCAGCAATCGCAGCCAAAATCCATGGAATCAAGTAATTGGAAGCCCATGCCTATGACGAGCTCACCAAAGAGTACACGTAGCGTGCCACTAAGTAGTAATAACAATCATCATCACTCTTCCTACAGTGTTCCTAGTCCAAAATCAACCAGATCGAGAAAGAGATCAAAAAGTATTGAGAGCAATAGTTCTTGCGAGGAAGGGTCCCATCGACGACATCATTCCAGAAGGTATACTACTGATGTAGCTTCTTGTATGATACTTGTTCTTTGTTTCTTCTTCATGGCAACATGCTTAACAATAGTTGTAGGATTGAAATACATTATCAATTTTTTTTTCAGCCGGAAACATAGGCACTCGTCCTCGCGAAAGCAGTCAGATGGAGAATCTGAAGTATCTAATCATTCTCGATCTAGTAGCAAAAAACGCTATCGTCACAAATCTAGACAATACGAACAGTCGGGATCCGATTCAGAAAATCAGCAGCACAGACGGCGTCATAGACATCGACACCGCTCGGGGAAAGATGAGATGATTGAATGGAAGGAAGCCACCATGTCCACGGTGCAACAATCCGTGTCCAGTGTGAAAACGCTATCCAATGAACCTGAGTCTCAACAACAAAAGTATAACGCATCACCAAACAAGGCCAATAGTCAGAGCGGTCACAGTCACAGAAGTCATCGCCATCACTCTAGACGCTCCTCAGCGGAGAAACAATCCAGTGAAATTAAAAAATATTTTAACTACGAATTAATTGATACGGAGGGAATGAGCCGTGATGAACTGAACAGTCTACCCTTCACCAATGTGATGACTAATGGAGAAGTAAGTATGAAAAACCGGGTTATCATGAAGCAGCACCGAAGTAAATATAGCAACCCAAATAGTTCCGTTGCTAGTGCGCCGAACAATCCAAATTCGTCCAGTCAGCAACAGACGTCACACTCTGTGTAAATTTAACTTTATAAATTATTCTTTTAAAACGCTTTTATATCTATCAATGCTTATAATATCATTTACTTTATAAGGTTATCTAATTTTATGCGATTTTATTACAATTTCCAGTAAGTCACCTCCGGACGTGACGATAACCAAGATGTGTACAAATCCAGTAATGCCCTCAAGTACCGGTGACAACAGTCCTCCTCCTCCCTATTCACCACCTGCAAATGACCCGATGAATTTTGGATTACCACCACAGTCGTCGACAAGTCAACAAGCTCCCCGAGGATACCATTTTCAGTCGTAAGTACATACATTTTGATACTTAATAATCTCCATTATTTTATTTATAATAACTTTTCTCACGTTGCACAGAAAACCACCTGAGTCTGATTGGTCCTCTTCATTAAACCGGAAGAAAATTTCCAGTAGATCCCGAACCGCAATTTATGACAACATCCATGCGGAATCTCCTGTGAAAGAACATTTGGAAAATTCTGACTCTGGTTTGGGAACAGATAGGGAATACTACAGGTTTGTCAACAAAAATACAATAAACATTAGTTATTTCTATAAAATAATATTTGTAAATTATTATCATAATTATTGCTTGAAAACATAAAGCTGTAAAAATACTGTTTTAAATTTTATATATTTAATTAATAATAATCTGGTGGTTGTATACTGATAGGGCTGAAAATATAATGAGTAGTTTATCCTACGCATTGGCAAACGGAAATCCGCCAGCAGTACCGCAAACTCAAAGACCAACCGTACCTTACAATCAACAGATGAACTACTGGAATGACAGGTCTGCAGGTGAAGCTAGAATGGTAAGTGTCCAAACATTTTAAAACAGTTTATTAATACTAAAATTATATTTTGCAACATTGCAACCCTTGCTGGAACAATGATATTTATAATTTTAATTTAAAATGTTTTAATTAGCAGCAGCAGCAACAACAACAGCAACAGCGTCACCAGCCTCCTCCGCATCATCAGCAACAACATGAAAACGGTCCACACCCAGCTTTAAATGAGATTAATAATGATATAAATAGATCATCTAGTTTAGAAATGATTCTGAGTCCATTAGTTTCTAGTACGACGACAAATCGGACTCGTTTATAGTTTTATACTAGTATGTTTTCTAAGTAGATCAATATTCTTGTTCCGTGGGAACATGTACTGTTATTATGGAAATAAATATCTATTTTTGATTTTTAATACTGATGGATCCAAAGGTTTAATATTCATTTTTAGGTAACGGTCGGGCTATACGAAACGATTATTTTGAGGATAATAGTCGAACATTACTCGCTAGATGTCTCACTTACTGCGTTTATGAAGCACATTTGTTGTAAACAAATTTTCAGTGTGTTTACTCATCAGAACAAAGCGGACTAGTAAAGTTTTTGTATACAATTAATTCGTAAGTATACAAAATGGAGAAAAGTGTACGAAAATTATCCTGATGGGATATAAATGAATGATGAAAGCAGATGATCTAGTATAGCTGATCTACATGAAGAGTTTTGGTGTGCAAATTAATTCCATTCATTGCTAACCATAATTCAAAGACTAAACTCATCGCTATAGTATACACATATCCCAAACTAAAAATTCAAAATAACGTAAAATAAGCAAACATTTTAGCATCCATTCATTGCCCAATACACACACAACTCATAATAACTCACACTAATAATTACATACTGTTATCTTTTACGTCGGGGGTATGAATATTTGGATGTGTAAAAAGCTGATAAAGACGCTTATATCAATGAGAATCACCATATTTCCAACTACCTAAAATGTATGAGACACGCATCAAATGATCAAGCACCATAGTCACATTATTTTCTCTTAAACCATGATCATATTGCTATCTGCAAATTAGTACCCTAAAACAAGCTGTGTTATCAATATTTTTTACTGCTTTTATGACCCAAATATTTCTTTTACTAAGCACCAACAGGATTGATATAAGATAATTTACTCGAATGTCAACAAATGTAATGGATACAAATAATAACCCCGTTAATTGTCAAGCACGTTATACTTTAACCAATAATTAGCTTTTTTAATATATGTATGCTTTCATTAATGCCAGACATGAATGCTGTCAACGTCAGTTAGAAGATCTGAAATCATCTTTAGCCTGGTAACTATTTCAGCTTACTATACTCTCATATTGAAGCATCTATAGCAATTTGGATGAAGGATGTCGATATATTTTAGTACAATAAAATATAATTCAGACGGAACTGATATATTTAGCAGACAACGTTCCCAACTTGTGTTATAATAAGAATTTATGTGCGAGCGGATGCATTACACACACGTGCCTGCTTGAATGTTTACCAGCTATTTTTTTTACTAAATAAGTACATATATAATTTATAAACAGCCACTAAGACAACACTACCACCGGGAACTTTCCCTGCTGCATTTGTAAATGCAAGCTTATTCATACTCACGGACTATACGGTGTTATGCGTAACTATTAACTATATTATTTATTATTTTCCATCTCAACAGGAACCAGAGACATTTATTTACCAAGTGAAGCTACCATTTGCAGCTTTGGATAGAGAACTATATTAAAATACGGTGTTACATCTAATACAGATATTACGTACATGTATGTAAATATGTACTTAAAACAATAAAAAGCACGCGAACAATCTAAAAAAGCACGACAAATCTATACACGTACAAATGTACAATAATGATATGCAAGACACTTACTACGGAACTCACACTATACAGGGGTAAAAAATTAAGATATTTGGGGTTACACCAACGGCTCAGAGCATCTTGACTTGAACTCTTGACATATAGCGGAAGTAAAGTACTACTACACTGTGTAGCCTTATATGCTTCGTAAAACGTTTACCCTTTACAGAGATACAGATTACACATAAGAAATACATGATCCAGCATTTAACGTCCTTTAGGAAACCCATGATATATTAGGGATCTGTACATACCCCACTAGACTTTTTCCGGCTTGAACGAAAACTTAAAATAATCTTGTTTTTTCTTAGATACCCTAAGTATATACCAGAGCCTGCCAAGACTCCCAACAAGCATCATATGGTCCAAGTCTGTCGGCATCTCAAGTTCCCCTATCCCATCCTGATCTTACGAGCCTGTTGTATAATACGAGCTTTAGAAATATCAGCTATATAGGAAGTCTACAGAAGGGGAATAAAGCTCACAAAATATACAAACTCAAGTGTATTTTGTATAAATAATATTGGGAAAGTATGGAGCAATTTTTGTACAAAAATACATAAAAACATCTAGACATAAACCTACATACATAAAAAGTTTTTGAAAAACCCTGGAGTAGTATGTAAACCGTGTGCAGTGGGTTTAGAAGCATGAATGTATAGTTAAATAATAATTTTAAATTATGAAGTTAAAATATAGTGTTTTAATACTAACAGCCACTGTCCTAGTGGCTGTTACACACATAGTTTCTGGAGATTCTGTACGTGTTTTTGTGTAATAAATTTTATTCTTAAATATTATTTTTTAAACAATTTATGAGATGTTTCAAATTTTTCCAATTGTGAATATCTGTAAATTCATATACCTAAGTGAATTCGGAAATTGTTAGCGTACGTATGTATGAGCTTTGGAATATAATTGGAAAATAAACAATTAAAAAAATTTTGTTGTTGAATTGAAGTGATTATTATCTCACAGCAAAAAGACTGCTCAGGATGTCCAGGCTATGGATGCTTTTGCAAAGGACAGAAGGGACAGGTGGGAGAAAGAGGCTTGTCAGGACTTCAAGGGCCGGAAGGTTATCCTGGAGACACTGGACCCGACGGACCTCCTGGACCAAAAGGACAGAAAGGGGATGAAGGAGTCGTAGGAGCTCACGGTGAAAAAGGTTACAGGGTAAGCCAAACAAGTATCTTTGTAAGTGTATTTGATTATAATAATATGTATACAATGTTTCTTAGTGGGCATTATTAGCGTTTTTATGTAAATCTCTTTAGTTTCGCAATTATTTCAAGTCCTGCCTTGATACAAGATGCAACTCATCTTGAATCCTGTCAAAACACAACTTCTGACAGACTTTATCATATATTATGAACATGCACATACATAATATCCTTACTGTACACTTTCATGAGGAGGCTTATATGTAAGTATATGTATGTACACAGTATATATACTCATATTAGAGTTCAATAATAGAAAAGCAAAGAGGAACAATAAAAGACATTCAACTAAATAACCTAAAAATTAAATCAGAAGTAAAAATATTTATTTTTAGATGAAAAATCCCAATTAAATTGTAAAGCACTTACATAGCTGTAAATAAACTTTTACATTTTCAATACATAAAGTTTAATCTGGTTTCCATGTATACGACTGCACAATCCTTTAACATTGAACATTGACAGGATGAGGGTATATAGCACTTTGAAATGAGGTTACGATAACCGCATGCACCACTGGCTAGACGTTAACCATGAATTTAATTCTACATGCGAATGATTAATTTAAGTCTGAATGAAAGCTGTAAGTATGTACAGTCAAAATGCAGAAGCCACCCGGAAAAACTCGCTTACATGTAGAGATATTTACATGAATTATAATGCTTACGAATACATTTGTTGCGATGATAAATACACATTTAAGTTCCGTTCATAATACACATGCTCATACATAATTCAAAGGTTATACAGAAACAGAAGCACAATGTTTTGATAATTCATTCAAGTTATTATGTTTCTGTAGATGGTCACTTTCTTTGAAGAAACATACATACTAGCGAATAATTTCTAATTTGATTGAGCCTTGCAGTAATTTAATTTCTTGATCTGTATAATGGTTAGAGCATTACAGATTATTAAAATGAAAATAAACGATCAAAGCATCCAATGTCAATAAATAAGCAGTCAAATAATGTAAATGATAATAAATGGCATTAATTGAAATAAATACTCAGGGAGACAATGGAGCTCCGGGTTTCGAAGGAGGCCCGGGTCGACCAGGAACACCTGGAACGGACGGTGGACCTGGAATTCCAGGCTTGCCAGGATGTAATGGAACTGACGGTGTACCTGGAGGTCCAGGTTATCCCGGATTACAAGGACCACGAGGACTTAATGGAGAGGATGGAGCGCAAGGGCCTCGAGGAGAAGCTGGAGAAGGAGGTCTCAATTCACACGGGACGAAGGGTGATATGGGAGACGGCGGCCATCCTGGACCTCAAGGCCCTCCAGGATATAATGGTGTCCCTGGCTTTCCTGGAATTCGAGGAGATCCTGGTGAAGCCGTAAGTTTTACTTTTACAGAAATGATTTACCATCATAACATGTTATATGTATACTATAAATGAATTATTGAAATACAAAGGGACCTATAGGCTCCCCAGGAGTTCCCGGACCATCTGGAGACCCAGGAGATAGACAGTCCAGTCCTCCAGGTTATACATTTTGTTTAGAATTAATATTAAAATTGGAAACCGCTGTTTACTCAAATTTAAAAAGCAAAAGAGTATTTAATTAATGTTTATTAATTCCGCATGATTGCACGTATTTATAAAAATGTCAATATAAATTTCAGGTATGAAAGGAGAACCAGGAGAGATCGGAGACGCCGGTCTACCCGGTCCTGGTTACTTTGAGATAGGAGTTCCACCAGGTCCAGGAATAACAATGAAGGGACCAAAAGGCGAGATCGGCAGGAAAGGAGATAAAGGCCATCCTGGAAATTTCGGGTTTGTGGGTCCAAGTGGTCTTCCTGGAGTTGAAGGAGCCCGAGGTGACATAGGTTCAGCTGGGGATCACGGACCAGAAGGACCAAGGGGTAAGCAAGGTCGAGACGGCCCCGCAGGCCCAACTGGACCAAAGGGAACCAAAGGGGCTCCTGGAGACGAGGGAATTTATGGCGAAAATGGAATGAAGGGAGACCTTGGAGAGAACGGAAGACGGGGACAGCCAGGAGATCAAGGTCTTATGGGTCGTCCTGGTACATTTACGGATGAGGATGGTATCGGAACCATTGGAGTAGCCGGCCATCAAGGTCCCCCTGGTTACAACGGTATCAAAGGATCTAAGGGATTACCTGGACTTGATGGCTACATTGGAAATCGAGGTCCACCAGGTCCCCCTGGTCCTGACGGTTTCAACGGACAAGCTGGACCACCTGGACTAACTCAGAAAGGAGAACCCGGAGACCATGGATTCCAAGGACGACGAGGTGAACCGGGACCACCAGGACCTCCTGGACCTCAAGGTTTAAATGGACTTAAGGGTGTACCTGGCTTGACTATCATTGGGCCACCTGGATCGGATGGGTTTGCTGGACGAGATGGAAATCCTGGAAGGCCTGGTGAACGAGGAGATTTGGGAGAGAGAGGTTAATTGAATTTTATACTTTAAAAAATTCTAATTAATAAATGATAAAATAAATAATTGCCTAAAATTAACAAATTCCACGATATCAAAATAGGTGAAAAAGGATACCCTGGTCCTGGAGTGGACAAAGAGGGCCCTCCTGGAGAGCGGGGTTTGCAAGGTTTTGATGGCGAACCTGGTCGTCCGGGTGTGGATGGTCGGCCTGGTGCTCCAGGTTTCCCGGGAAGACGTGGTGAAAATTGTGGCTTTTGTTTTGACGGTCAGCCCGGATTTAAAGGAGATAAGGGAGAGTCAGGTTTTATGGGCACTCCAGGTCTACCCGGTGCGAGAGGTTTACCAGGTCCACGGGGTAGGAAAGGAGAAATCGGCAAAGGAGGGTTCCCTGGTTATTCTGGTAATCCTGGCAGACCTGGTCCCACTGGTTTGGCAGGTTTTAAAGGTAGGAAGGGTGAAGCTGGTGAAGTCATTATTTCGGGCGAGGACAACGCTCCTGGACCTCCGGGAATTATCGGGGAAAAAGGCTTTCCGGGGTTGGATGGGCCTCGGGGACCACCTGGTATGTTTCTGTAGTTTTCATTTCAACTTCTTAGTAATTTAAATTTAATCTCAATTATCATAATATTCTTATTATAATACATATAATTAAACATTAAAGTAAATTTTAATTGCTCTTACTGAGTATAGACCACTAAAATTTCATTTAATACCCTTGACAATATATTTAAATTCAGTGGAAAAATAAATTTTTTATAAACTCTATTGCTTTTGCGATTTTAATTCAGGTAAAAGGGGAAGAATTGGAGACGACGGCGTTAGAGGATTCATTGGTGAAAAAGGTGCGCCTGGTGAAGTGGGGCAACCTGGTTTCAATGGTCGAGATGGTCTGAATGGAACTCCCGGAAGGAAAGGAGAACCGGCGGATGCATGGAATGCTTGGACTCTACGGGGTGAACAAGGTTTCAATGGCCAACGGTGAGTATGGTTGAAATAAATTTTGTGTTTAATGAGGGAACTACATGTACATATATTATTTATCTATATGTACATGTTATTTTCTATCTATTAATTAATATAGCGGTCCTAAGGGTGAGCAGGGAGAGTCGGGCTATCCCGGAGACCCAGGAGATAGTGCTGGATTTTACCGGGAACCTGCTGAAAAAGGAGAGCCTGGTTATTATGGATTAGCAGGTACTCGTATTTACAATTAATATGTGTATCACCTATTTGTAATGTGTTTGCAGCAATTAATTAATTATAAGTAATTAAAATTAAATTAAAATGCAAATTTTTACCATAGGAATGAAGGGTGACCGCGGTCCTGAAGGTGATCGTGGACTTGATGGTTGGCCAGGAAGAAAAGGAGAACGAGGAGATCAAGTTCCAGGACTTCCTGGCCCTCCCGGAGTTACTGGATATCCAGGTATCCCAGGAACACCTGGAGGTAGAGGACCTGCAGGTCGACCGGGTATGCCCGGTCCTAACGGAGCTGACGTAATTCTTTAATTTTTAGTACTTAAATTGTGTGTTAAATTAAACGTCGTTTCCTAACGTAGCTTTCATATTATTTAAAATATTATTAAATTAAATTAATAATTACGTTCTACTTTACTTGATTTTCAAATTCTAAAATTTCAAAGTTGAACAATTACATTTATTTTTTTAAATTAAAAATTCAAATGTGTAGGGTCGACACGGGCTCAAAGGAGACAGGGGTGAGCCAGGTCTAAATGTACTAGTTGGATTCCAAGGAGCTCGAGGCATGTTCGGTCAGAAAGGAGAGCCTGGTTTTGACGGTCCGGCTGGAGTTGATGGTCGACCTGGGCCGCCCGGCATCAATGGATTCAAGGGCTCAAAGGGAGCTCCTGGGGATGTTGGCCAAAGTGGAGAAAAGGTATATACTGGAGAATTGAATAATAAAATTTTTATTTCTTAAGATGTTGGTAGGTTTATTCAACTTCCCATTGCTCGCTATATACATATAACTGGGAAACTGTTTATTTAAGTTCAAATTGTTTAATGTATATCAACTATCAACAGGGAGCTCGAGGTGATCGCACAGTCGGTTTTCCGGGTTTGACTGGAATGCCGGGCAGTCCAGGAAGAACGGGCTTGCCTGGAATTTTCGGCCCACCTGGCCCGCCAGGACTGCCTGGTCGTAAAGGTGCAAATGGGCTACCTGGACCAAGAGGAGATCGTGGTCGTCATGGATTACGCGGTCCGGATGGTGATGTTGGAATGCCTGGCAACAAGGGCAGGGATGGACGTTCTGGCTACCCTGGAGTCTTTGGAAATAAGGGTGTACAAGGAGATGTTGGGCCAGCAGGTAGACATTAGTTAAAATATATTAAACTATATTTATAATTTAGCATTTTTAATGATGGAATCTCAAAAAGTCCTAGAAAAATCGTGTTACGTTCTGAAATGTGATAATAATTATTGTAGGCCTACCTGGTCTTAAGGGATACAAAGGCTGGCCAGGGTTCCGAGGTAGAAGGGGTGAGTTTGGAGAAGTGGGTGCGAATGGAGTCCCTGGCTTGCAAGGTCCGACCGGATTAAAGGTCTCTTATAATAATTAATATTTAAAAATAAAATAAAGTTAAATAAATCATATTTCTTCCATAAATTGTAGTGTTTTATTTCTTCTAAAACAGGGTGCAGGCGGTGATGTTGGTTATCCAGGCTTCCGTGGTGAACCTGGGGAGAATGCTCAGATTGGCTATATTGGTGAACCTGGAGAACCAGGTGAGACCAAACCTCTCGGTCATCGCTAATTATCTAAAATTAAAGTAAAAATCAATTTTAATAATTATTATAATACTAACAATAATAATCCTCCCCTTTTAGGTCTTCCGGGAGCAAAAGGTTACGATGGTCGCCCAGGTCGTAATGGTTTCAAAGGGGCACAAGGTGCTTATGGAGAAGGAATTCCTGGACCACCAGGGGCTAAAGGTATGCAAGGAGACGTGGGATTCCCTGGAATGAACGGATTTGTAGGTCTGAAGGTATGGGTTTTAATAATATGCAGTTAATTAAAATAAATCACTAGCTAAATTGTTATTTAATAAACATTATTTTAAAGAATTAATAAATCGTTTCAGGGCGTTAGTGGGGACATGGGAGCTGTTGGAGATAAAGGAGCTCAAGGTGAAGCTGGTTACCAGGGAAGACCTGGAACCCCTGGGTACCCTCGACGCAAGGGGCTAAAGGGCATGGCAGGTACTCCTGGCATCCCCGGAGGAATAGGAACTCCTGGACCAATCGGGATGGATGGTGATCCTGGGCTAATTGGAAGACCGGGTATAAATTCCCTAGTAGTCTAATTTAACACATTTAGCTTTATTTAATATTATATCTTTGATAACGATAAATATTTTTATACTACATCGGTCGTAATGATTCCAATTATTTAAAAAAAATTGTTTATCTCGAATACAATATTTTATAATATCTGCTGTAATTAAAAAATTAAGGAATTCCTGGAGAAAGAGGAAATCCAGGACCCCTTGGTCCCATTGGTCCAAAAGGTATACCTGGAGATGTTGGTGCTCCTGGGTTTGCCCGACCTGGATATCCCGGAGCACCGGGATTCCGTGGAAGGAAGGGTGAACGTGGTGAAGATGGTCCACCAGGTTACGTCGGAGGCAAAGGTCTAAAGGGAGAACATGGATTTCCCGGTCTAAGTGGTTTGGATGGTAGAAGAGGATACCCTGGCGAACGTGGAGATCAAGGACCACCGGGGGCTCCAGGTAAATATCCTTAGGAGTGTGCAGGCATTACACACATAGTTGTACTATTTAAGTATTTATTATGATTAAAAAAATATTTTCCCCCAATTTTACAGCCCCACGGTCATTGGTAGAATCTGGGCCCCCAGGTGAGCCTGGTGAACCTGGAAAACCAGGGAGACATGGCTTATATGGTCAAAAAGGTGCCCCTGGAGATGCTGGCTTAAATGGCTTGCCTGGACGTCCCGGAATACCTGGGGATACCCGATGGGGACCTCCTGGTGCATTTGGCGATCAAGGTACAAAATCGTTATTTGCTAATATAAATTCTTATGGTTACCGTTTTTTAAGATTCTAATAATTTGTATTATATATAAAGGATTCCCTGGACAAGTTGGAGCAACTGGTAAAGATGGATTTCCTGGTATACCGGGGAAACCAGGATGGCCCGGTCGGAAGGGAATGATGGGAGATATTGGACTGCCTGGAAGATCGTGAGTGGCGTGGTTACATTTTCGTCCAATGAGTTTTATAGTATTAATGGGATTTTCTTCTAATTTTCATTACAGTTATAACTAATTCCCTTAAAATGTGTACTAAATGTACAAAATCTTATTAACTGTAGGATTCCAGCTCTCATTGGTGACCCAGGTTATCGCGGTCCACCGGGATTTATTGGTCCTAAAGGTATTCGTGGAGATTTTGGCTTAAACGGTCTGCCAGGTATTCCAGGACTTAAAGGGATGGCAGGAGAAGCTGGATATTTTGGTCGACCTGGTTTGGATGGTATAGTTGGAATGACTGTGAGTTACGTTTAATATTTGAAAGCAAATGTTCTCTAATTTTTTCCCTAAAGATTCTGCTACATTGCTTGGGGTTATGTAAATAAATTATTCACAATTTAATTTTTTAGGGAGACAGAGGAGATCAAGGACGTCCTGGAATAACTACAGGATACTCTAAGGGACAACAAGGAGATGCTGGATTTCCAGGCAGACTCGGAAATCCAGGTCGACCTGGAGTAATGGGTGCAATTGGCACTCCAGGACGACCGGGAATGGTTGGGCAAGATGGATTCCCTGGTAGATCTGGTCTTCCTGGACTAGCTGGACTAAAGGGTAGTATAGGCGATGAGGGTTTTCCAGGTCGACGAGGTCCCCCGGGTATTCCTGGTATGTAATTCCATATCTTTGACAACTTATACTTAATCATAACATATTAACTTATAAATTATAATAATTTAACTTTACAGGTTCACCCGGAGTCAGAGGTGAACCGGCACCACCAGGTCCACCCCCAAGATCGCGAGGATATTTCTTCACACGACATTCCCAGTCAGCAATCGATGCGACATGTCCCATTGGAAGTACTCAGCTTTGGAGTGGTTACTCTCTTTTGCACTTGATGGGAGAAGGAAAGGCCCGAGGGCAGGATTTGGGAGCTCCGGGATCTTGTCTAAATAAATTCTCAACCATGCCTTTCCTCATGTGCAATTTAAATAACGTATGTAATTATGCTACCCGAAATGACTACAGCTACTGGCTTGGAACCTTTGAGCCCCTGCCGATGATGATGATGCCCGTGACGGGTGGAGATATCCAGAAATACGTTTCTCGCTGTGCAGTTTGCGAGGCTAAGAGTCATGTCATTGCTATTCACAGCCAGACCACCGACATTCCTGATTGTCCAAATGGTTGGTTCTCCATGTGGACGGGTTATTCTTTCATGATGGTATAAGTTTACGACTTTTGTAGTTTCGAACATTTATTTTGAGTCTAACTTTAATAAATTTTAAATTTGTAATTATTTGATTAATACTTATTAAGTATAAAGTTTATAGTATTTTTGTTAAATAATATTTATGTTTATTATATGTTTGTTAATAATAATAATTACAGCACACGGACGCTGGAGCAGAAGGAGGTGGTCAGCCTTTAGCCTCCCCAGGATCATGTTTGGAAAGATTCAAGACTTTACCCTTCATTGAATGTCAGGGTCATGGACGTTGCAACTTGTTCAGTACAGCACATTCCTACTGGTTGTCCACCATCGTCGAGAACAAGCAATTCATGCGTCCTGAGCAACAAACTTTAAAGGCAGGAAACCATGAGACCAGAATTAGTCGGTGCTCCGTTTGCGGTCGAAAGCGATCGGATGTGGACCTTCCGCCGGACTACGAACTTCCCGGTGTGGGGAATGAATGGGGTTAACGTTATGTAAATTTGGAAAAAGAACAACCGCTTCAAATATTGTCCACTTTTACTACCATATATGCAAGCTTAATCATTTCCTGATTTCACAAATGTTTAGTTTGACTGGAAAGTTCAATACCGTGTAGTATAATTATAGAAATAAATATAGAAAATAACACCAAAATGTATAAACCGTTTAAAGTATAGTGTAAAATGTTATAAGATTATAAGATTACGCAAGTTTATTGAGGATGTATGTATTTATTAATAATTTACTATTATTATATAACTGTCATAATATTTATTGGTACTATTATTATTTATTCGCTGTTATTTTACCTCCATTAAATATAAAATCATTACTTTAAACTCTCAACGGAATTGATGGTAATTAAATTGTTTAATTAACTTGAAATGTGTGTACTATAAGATTTCAACCTATCCATTTCATTATAATACTCGTCCACGAGTTTAAAAAATAAAAATAATTTTTACAACATTTTATACAAAAAAATGTGAAATGCACAGGAAAACCATTACTCCGACGCAACTTTAGCCATTTTCTATTTACAGCATTAATATAATAATTTTCTACTGGGAAGGATGACAAAATAGTAAATCGGCTTAAGTATAGGATCTTCAAAAGAAAGCCTTAATTTAATCCATCTATGGCTGCATTCGCCAGTAAAACATTATTACGTCGTCAGCGTTATTTGCTTACGAATAAAATTATTGCTTAAGAGCAACGCAAACTTTGAATATGTGCTTCCTCATAATTAGTATTAAATGGGAAAATCCTTTACTTCATTATGTTTTAATTGCAGGAGAATAAAGTTGAAAAATGTAAAAGATACAAAAACTGAAGCACACTACTACTCATATATGGAAGATAACGTATGAATAAAATTTACAAAATTATTTCTACAAACGCAAGCATTAATGACATTTGTTCATCTTGGGAGCTATAAGACATGCACATTAAAAGCTTATTATTTGACATTAAAGTATACAGATTGAATATGTTGCATGCATTTGAATCCATTGCAATGCAAATATAACGGTAATAAATATAATATACACTATGTAATCATCTTACAGCAACCTGATTCCGTGGTGGTGAGTGAGTTAACTTGTTTACCAACATTTAATTTTTTATTTGTTGTTGTTGACCTCTCATGGAATTACTATTGCTTTCATTATATCTACAGTTATACCATAAGCATTTTATTTCATGCTCGCTCCTGTAATAAGCTGCTAAGGCAAAAGCGATTTAATTTGCTAATCTTGTATTGATATACTACATACAAATACTAGTCTTCGTAATTTAAATAAATGCGTTACCTGAAAAATCATTACATATTTGTAAATTATACTATATGCATACAAGAATTGGATAATATAATAAGAAATATGAGATTCAATCATTTTCAAGCAGCAAGGTTTCCAAGGTTGAGACTTTACGATGAGTGTGCAATGTTAATGAGTACTGTGTAGTAAGTTTTGTATAATAAGTGAAAGGCCTTGGTTAAAGTTGGTTAATAAATCTGAAGCATACATAATCAAATATATTTACATCAATATCGATTATTCTGATTATGTTATTTGAACTTTAAAAACTCACTGCCACTATTGCAGTAATCATAATTTAGGGATTTAAAAGATTTCTATTATGATGACAACATTTATACTTGCAGTAGGGTAATCACATATAAAGTAGTTGCAATCAAAGAAAACATTTGTAGAGAAATAATTTTGTTTTTATACATTAAAAATATAATATTCTAGCTACCTTTGAGCTCACGATTGTGTGGATTTCAAATGGCATTTTCTAATTCAATTAAGAATATTGAATGAATTCATACAATATTCTAAAATCGACATAAGGAAGAGCATCTTTAATGCAGCTTTGCAGCACAAGTGTAGCAATAAGTACCAAAAGAAGCATTATTCTTTGATTAATAATATATCTTTTATTACATTACTCGAAATTCAAATTACAATTTTTTTATGGCTATTTTTTCAATTTTTAACAGCGTTGCATAGTTCATGAAAAAGAAAAATGCATCTATACTGATGTAGTTATAAATAAATAATTATTTTAAATAATTTAGTCATATATTGACGATGAAGAAAAAATGCAGGTGGTTCTATACACTCTACAACATTTGTCTACACATAGAAGAAGATTTTCTATCCTCTCCATAATAATTATAAAGAGTCACATTAATTAAGCGTCAAAGAAAATAAATACATCCTGATTATCATTCGGTCCTGTACAAGAGAATGAAAGAATTTACGAAAGAATCATTATACAAAAGTATAAAATAAAATATGGAGACAAGAAGTAGAAGATGGTGATGACAATTTGTCATATATACTTACAGGATAGGCTGTTTAAGTATTAACTTATTAAGATAATTATGTATAAATTATAGCTATTGTTATTATATATAACAATAAAAAAATTATATATCACGTTTTATACACCTCAAAAGTATTTTATCACGCGTTGTGCGAATACTAACACAGCGGTTGCTGGTGCGTGTTTACATTGCAGAAAAAATGTCGTTTAAGTCGAATAAAATAATAAATTATTTTTTACTCATAGATTTACCACAGCCTATGAGCAAAGTAGTAATTTGTTAGAAATGGCTATACTATTCTACACTTACTATCATTATGATTTCTATATTGGAGGATTAAAAGAATAATTTAAGATTATTATTTAGTTAGAGATTTTGGATGGAAGGGAAAAGCAGACGACGGGGTCCTTGCCGTCATTCAAACCGTACTGAACTTGAACAGCGACCTGAAAAAATAAAATAATTTTCATATATGAGAATGTACATGGGATATTTAAAATCAAGTATTACTAATATTTTCTAATTATTTTATAATTGAATTATTAATAATTATTTTCCTTTATTTTAAAAATGAATAAAATTATCTGCGTATAATGATTAAAACTTACTGCGGGGTAAGATTTTAAGATGGAGAAAGTATTGGTATAAGTGTATTCAGTTCCGGCTTCAAGAGGACATCCCTTCTTGCCATCACTTTTGCGAACAATATCCTTGCAAGCATTAGATCCATGGATTTCACGGAAGGGAACACGAATGATCCCGATTCCTCCAAAAACGTTGGTAGTCAAAGTCTTGTATTCCTTTTCTGTGGGCAATTAAGTTACATTTAGCAATAGTTAATAAACATTGACAATAAAAGTTTTAATATTTAATATAATTTAGAACGTCATATGATTTAACATTATATCATATTTAGAGTTAGATAATTTCGTTTTAAAGTTAGGTTTAATGAACTCCTGCGTACAACATGTAATAATATTATAGTGTTAAAAAATCCATAACGATAAAATAGTAATTAAGTACCTGGCTTGAAGTCAAAGGAGATAGTGGCAGTGGATCCTTTCTTCAATTTGCAAGGAGCGTCGTTGCAGTCACTCACTCTGACATCTTCAAGGTTAGCAGTTCCGAAGCTTCCGTCCTTGGGTCCAAAGATTTCTGTTGAAAAATAATATCACATTACTCATTGCATAAAATTAAGTAGCAATTAAAATTATACTAATTAGCACATCAAATTGATAACAATTATACTCGTGTGCTACTTCTTTTAGCAGTTATACTCTCACCGGGCATATAATTCTATATATAGTAAGCAAACATACTTGTGAACTTATGTTTAGTACATACATATAAGCTTATTATATCATTCCACTGGAACGGAAGTATTTTTGGAAAGAAAGCAGAAATTGCATTGACCGTAATAAATTCTAAATAAGTATATAACTACAGAGCATGTTCCATAAGTTAGAGCACCTTGGCCTTTCGAAAGGAAATCATATTACAATAGCTTTCGTTTAAATAACATGTCCATTTCATAATCTTTTATTGTCCTGATCCTGACTTTAAAAGCCTCGCGTTGATGATACTTTATTGAAAGGGAATATAAAGTGAAAACAGTAAGAGCTATATATACACTGAAAAATATAAATATTAAATCGAAAGTGGTCAAAAGTTAAAAGAAGCTTTTACAGTAGGTGTTAAAAGGATAGAGCAATGCACCATGTCGTAAATTTTTATTACTTTTCGTACGAAAATATTTTGGAAATCTGGCCAGAGGCCGGTAACCTTTCTCTATGCATATACAAATTATACATAAGCCGGCATCTCGAATAATATAGTCACCATGCATAAGTTCATTATTCAACAATATTTAAGTAGTGTATAGTCCTATCTGTAAAATTAAAGTATGTACGCAGATGTAATGCAATTTAACAACTCCTATTATTATTTCTTTTGAAATTCGTTTTAGAAAAAAATTTATACCATTTCCAAATTAAAATTAATAATAGTATGTATGTAGATACATAATTCAGCATACCCATATGCAACAACGTGAAGCTGCTATTGACTCTGTGAAGATTATGTAACTGAAGTTTGCGTATAAGACTTTAATTGTTTGACCTTTTGAAATTCTCTTAGCTGTAAGTACAGTCAACTCTTTCCTCAGTATATTATGTTGACTGTCCGTCTGTCGGTAACATTAGTTGAATCAACTTTCAATTTTCATTATATACGAGTGCTAATGCAGAGACAATCAATATTTACTTTATATGGTAATATATTTAAGTTTGAGTAACCTTCAGAGGTTTACTATGTCTGTACATGCCTTTTACAAGTACAAATCAAGCCTTAAATTTCAAATTACAGTTTGAGTATTGATAAAAATGCTGGCTACGTTACAATGGAGGCAGAAGAAGTAGTTTGCATAATGTCCATATACTTAAAATCTGCTGGTCCAGAAGAGGAAAGTTTACATAGGAAAGTTTGTTAGATTGCAAATCCGTATTTGCTTTGAATGTTGTTAAAGGAAAATTTGATTAATTTATTTAAAAAATTTCCGTAATACACTACAGTACTATCAGTATCATGGTGTCTAATATGTACAATGAAGTAACATGTTCTGGCTATAGAATTTTGCAAGATTGCTCCTCACGGTTGTTTAGCCTTTTAAATAAATATAATAGATAAAAAACAATGAAGATTTCCTAGAAAACTGAAACTATAAACAATGACGCCTACATCCACCGCAGATGCATGTCTTTGTTGTACATCCAATATTTAATCAACCGAAATGACAGCATGACCGCTGTACTTACTATATCTACTAAAAATCACACGTTTAATTTTGTTTGCAAAGTTTTGCCTCAAATTCTATAAAATGTACTGCAAGAATATTCTATACTTTGTTTTATTACCTAAGCATTCAATTATCTATCTGCTGTAACACCTTGCCCCAATTGTTTGAACTAGCATGACTGTCAAATACATTTATTTACCATGAATTTCAATGTATCTCTCTATACTGTACCTATATGTACTTCTTAAATTGCAAGTTATATTTTTTATCTTCCCTAGTATTGTATTGCCTAATAGGAAATTAAAAATAAATAAATAATACACTAATTATTTATTAATGATTTATATAAACACTTACCTTTGCACTTGTCAACGTGGACGGCGGTGGCGAGAGCACTGCACAAAGCAAGAGCGACGGCGTACTTCAACATGATTGCTAGTTAATATTTGGTTTTATAATATTAAAATAATTGTCAGATGTAAAATCTCAAAATGGATTTAATATTTCAGATCTGCTTGTTAGACAGTTGTGTTATAGCAAGAACAACTAAAGTTGAAAACTAAATTCGAGAATCTTGGCTACCATCCTATTTATTTGATGAGCGAGGGGTGGACGATCAAGTACCACCTCATGTGCATCAACATATAATAATATATAATCAATATCTACTATATAGTAAATATACATACTATAATGAGTATAAATGCACATTGCACTATGCAGTAGTTAATGGTTTAGGCTAGGATATTTAACGTGAGAGGAAATGTTCTGTCTTTGACTATCCAAATACTACACAAGAAAACGATTGTTCTGTGTAAAGTTGTACAGTGATGAAAGAATGGAATGACGTAAATATGTATAGGTAACTCTGCACTTATTACATGTATATAACATTTACAAGTAAATCCTTTTTATCTGTAAACTTTTGTTTTTGACGTCAGTGTCTTTGAAGGTACTTAGGGTTATATATATATGTATACAAATATATGCCTTGAATATTTTAGGTAGCCGGTATATATGTACACTTGGTCCATGTAATGTACTTTGAAGGTAGAGTAGGTATGTAAGTATTGCATGTAAATTATTTAATTTTTAAGTATGCACATTATCTTCAAAGCATCATCAACAAGTACCATGCATAATGTTATATATAAGCTTATTTATTGTATTTATGTTGCTAAATGCGTAATCTTGTCATACTAATATAAATAGTTGGGACGTGGTAAAAGGAAATTGTTTGCTTACGTTGAAGTGTTCTGTCTGCGAACAACGACAGGTATACAGATAATTACGATACTGTTCATCTTCAGGAAAGTAAACAAATGACTTTCCGTTTCCATTTCCATATTCTGGAGACTTCAAGTAATTATAAGTCGTTCAAGTACACAAAACAGACACATTGAACATTGTTGTTATAGGATGTGTACTTATGCATATGTACACAAATAAGAACACACATTATTAAGATGACTCACATTTCACATAATACTTATATACATATCAATCAAATAAAATTCGAGGGCAAATTCAACAGAATAAAGAATGTCATGTCATTCGTCGTATAATAATTACATTACAATTTACAAAGAAATAATTGGCAAGTTCCAGGAATTGGATTTAAACACTTTTTAGCACAAAAGTATATGTGGTTGTATACATACTTACATATATACACATTCATGATTGAAATTCATCGGATGTCATTGCGATCTGCTGTTATAACCTCCAGAAGTCATTGGAGCCGACCATACAGTTGTAATAATTTTGAGAGATACAAATTGCGTAAAATTGATTACATTATTACATAATTTTTCCCCTAATGTTTCCACAATGACAGTACATATTATATGTCTGTATAGTGATAAATGCTAATGGACTAATCATATTATCGAGGATGAAATTCATTAATTATTAATGTTATGTGTGTACTTACTTATAGCACAAGAAATTTACCGTTGACTTTGAAACTATATGAACCTTTAATGGTTCAAGTGAGCCAACAGAAGATTAATTACATCTTAGACGGCTTGTTTAGAGGACATCAACAATAGTTGGATTCAGACAATAATAAGATAATCATAATTTTGTTGAGTTTCCTGTATAGAATATCAAGTCCATTTGGAAATTTGGACGCTTTCTACCCTATACATAAGTATGCATGTACATAGTAGGTACCTTGCTTTTTTATTTACGTGATTTTTTCATATATAGTACTGTATAAGTATGCACATCAGTAAGGTTACTTAATAAGTGTACACCTCACTATATTAATGTTCTTCACTGCCTTGGAGCTAGCGGAAGTGGTATTCAGTAAGAAAAATCATGCACTTGGACTTTAAGAGGCATGTGGACTTGAAGATGTAATAAGCACTGTAGTTGTAATAAGTGTTTGATTTTGTATTACATCCGCTATAATTTTATCTGGTGTAGTAAGACTCCAGTGTGCCTTGAATTTCCATAATGTATGTGTGGACTAAACAGAAAATATCAAACAGTAAAAACGCAATTCCAAGAACCCGTCTCTAACGAATAACTAAAATATACGCAGAAATAATATTTAATTTTAATACATACTACAGCTATAATAATGAAAATTGGTGCATGCTTTATAATTAGTAATAGTTACCAATATTTGAGAAAGCAAAAGTTTACATTACTATCCATCCATTGTATGTTGTGTGAGAAGTAGGGATAATAAATAATTTCGGTATCTAATCTACCTTGACCAACGACAACGAGTTAATAGTTAACGATTCAACATTCGACAACGTTTACCAGTAATTTGCACATAATATTGCACCTATTAACACCATTTTACTATCGTTTTCAGTAATATTGTACTACCGAATTCTACGTGTGCTCGCAATTGCAAAGCAATCTGAATGTGTTAACTTGTAAGAAACAAAAATGCTTGGATGACGAATGATATGTTGTTAATAATTCATTTTAAAATGTGCAAGGTTCAGCCATGATGCAGTTGTACCATTAATACGGAATGCTTCTATTACTAATAAGAGTAAATAATAAATGGGAATACATGTGCATTATCATAAATAACATACAACTCGTAGCTAATGAGTGCTTAATATGCTTTAACCTGTTGGTTATTACAGGTAACATAATGTGTTATTTATTAGCTGGTGCGATAATGGTTTGAAAAATTCTTTCGGTCTGTACGATATTTGCAATTATATTTAATGTTTACTATTATTAATACTAAACAGTCTCTAAAACAGTCTGGAATCTCCGCACACAATTCCAAATGTTGCCCGCACTTCCCAGTATTCTAATACATATATTCATAGAGGAAACAAATTAAAATTTGTCACCAAGATTAGACACTAATAGAAACTTGTTTGTTCAGTGAGCTATGAGGATTTTCTTAGAGGAGCCCAAATAACGTATGACAGAGGAGACAAAATAAACAAGTGGAAATTCTAGGTCGCAAAAAAGGATATCTTCTTCATCTGCATAGATTGCAGACAGTAGAATGCTATCCCGTATAATATGCATAATAATAAATTATTACTTATATTACATTATGTAATATACAAAGACAGCTCAACAAGAGTTTGCATTAGAAATTAAACACGAATACCTATACTATTTTATATCAAAGTCTACAAAGGATGAACAATGTCAAAAAAGTCCTGCTTACACGTGTTTCATTGAACATCAAACGTGTTCTTCATGTAAACAGTATATGTAAAACTTGGAAATTGTAATATTTAATTATATTTAAGTTATGGATGTTCTCATATAAACGAAAAATAAATTTTAGTGTGAACGATCAATCCGCATTAAAAAACATTTTATTTTCATGCCCATTGTTTAAGGAATTATTTGGGAAAAACTGAATATTAAATTAATCATAATTTCAGCTTTTTTAAACTTTTGATAACTTGAAAAGCTTTTAAAGAAGCTGAAATACTAGAAGTAAAGCCATTGGCTGCGCCAATGTATACATTAAGTTAGAGTGTGGACATTAGTCTTGGGTGTGATGAATTTGGCAAATGCAGTAATTATTATTGAATTTCCATTTTAAAAGTTTTAAGGCAAGAAATATTACATTCGTACGGGCACAAAAAATGACGTATCGTTAACAATACTATTGTAACAATGTCTCTTAAATCATCATAAATTAACTTCTTTGACAAAGATTGCTGTGTCGAAGTAATAACAGTTAAAATTACTTTTGCAAACTGTGTTTTGCAAAAGAAAGAATCAGTTAATTTGACACAGCGTCACAATCTAAGTTAATAGTTATTTAATGTATGTAATGTAAGTTGATACTCTACCAATTGACCAAGCTATCGTTGCTTCCACCTAATCTATTTTATTCTCTATTGGTTGCTAAAGCTTGAAATACGGTACTGATTGGTCCATTATATATTAAACTACTAACATTTAATCCAAGTTAACCTATCCACGCCGTACAAATATTACCCTATCGCGGCCGTTATTAATACTAATATCGCCGTGTATTTAATGTTTACCTTTCGCCGCAGTAAATAATATAATTATTTGTTAATTATCACAGCTGTATTAATATTTCTCTATCGCAGTGTATGTACAATTTTTTTATCTCAGCTTTCTTTACTATTTCGCTATCGCAGTGTATGTACAATTTCTTTATCGCAGCTGTCTTTACTATTTCTCTATGCAGCTGTCTTTACTATTTCTCGATCGCAGCGGTATTTATTATTTTTCTATCACAGCAATAGTTAATATTTTTCTACTGTAGCGTTATTTAATATTTTTCTACTGTAGCGTTATTTAATATTTTTCTACCGTAGCGGTATTTAATATTTCTCTATCGCAGTGGTATTTAATATTTTTCTATCGCAGCGATATTTAATATTTCTTTATCGCAATAGTAATTATTATTTTATATCGCCGCGGTATTTGGTATTTTTATATCGCAACGGTATTTAATATTTCTCCACCGCAGCGGTATTTAATATTTTTATATCGCTGCGGTATTTAATATTTCTGTTGCAGTGGTATTTATTATTTCTTTATCGCAGCGATAGTTCATGTTTTTCTACCGATTCCGTGAATAATATTTTTAATCGTTATTAAATGCCATGAAACCAAACGGCGTAATGTCCAGAAGACTTTACCGTATTTAACCAAACATTACATCATTCATAATCATTTCAACACCACATTTAGTTTACAATTTATATAAATTACAATAAATTATTACTAACAGCCTACATAAACTTACATGAACGCCACCCAAGTGAAGAAACAGACAGGACCCAAAAGCAAAATATACAGTTAAATGAAGAGCCAACTGAACAATAAACAAAGATATAATTAATGCAAAAATATTAAATGCAAAACACAAAATTCCAATTATGTAATGTTGATTTTCCTCCGTCAAAACTCAAAACGGCCGTCTCCCGCAGAAGGAATTTGATTTTAAATGTGCCGCGGCTGTTGTCTAGCACGATTTAGTTCCTGTATACTGTATATCCAGCCTATTTTGCGTGCAAGCATGAAAATTTTTCTGTCTTTTTCCGCTGTGGGAGTGGGGAAATTATTCGTTTGCCGCTCCTATTTATACATGTAGGGTTTAGTGCTAAACTCATCACTGCCTAGACCTAGACCTACGACATCCATGCAATCACGAAAAAAATATGGAAATTGATAATATGCAATTGATTGCATTTCTGAATTTTTATAAAAGCCTTTGATATTCCTTTATTGTGAGCGTCATAGAGATTAGACTAACGTTGTTACAAAAGCTTTTATGTTAGAAAAATAAATATTTCTTATGCAATACGGTTTTCTTTTTTGACATTTTTTTAAAAACGTTAAGAACGAAATCTAAACTTTTTAAAAAAGAGACAAAGGTGATGAATTTTTTTGGGAATATCAATTTTGATTGGTGAAACTCACCATCACCATCACCATCGCCTTCACCATCACCTACGGCCTCAAGACGTTCACGATCACGAATCACGAAGAAAATATGGAAATTGATCCTTGCTAAAATTTAACATTCCAATACTTTTGGCGGCACGGTACGGAAACAGGAATCATTTTGTCTTCGAATTGGTAATTAGTTTATTCTATATTTATACACATTATTATCTTTGATTGTTTATTTGTAAATATATTTTAACTAATTAAAAAAAATTAATTTATAAAGAACAAAATAAAACTTATATGCAACCTCATCAAAAAAGTAATAAATAAAATAAAAAGAAAATGTACAATAATAATAAATAATAATGAGAAGAAAAATATACAATAATAATTATTAATAAATAACTTATTTTAATTAACTTATTTAATTATTTGTGACAGGGCTTCATTTTATTAAAACGTTATTAGAATAATTGATGGAGTTATACTACCTTGCACTTTAAATGATGGTAGTTATACCATCTTGCATTTAGGAAATTTGGAGTTATACCACCTTGCACCTAGCCTAGAGTGATATGTACATACAGTTCCGACAGACCTAAATTAAAATATTGTCTTGGAAAAATTGCGCGAATTCCACTAACGATTTTCTCCAAATTTTGCACCAAGTAGTTTTACCAAATATTAAAAAAAATTAGAGTGGGCCCTTGCAGGGTTCAACAGGTACAATGAATCAAACATTGGGATGAATATAGCAAAAATATATATAATGTACATACAAAAGTTTTAAAAATGTTGAAAATATTTTTTAAAAAAATACACCACAAGAAAATTATTTATTCTCTCTAACGATGTAGAGCTAAAGGAAGTTTGAATACAAGAGAGAAAGAAACTTTATTTCACTATGTTTGCACATAGTTCAAAAACATAGTTCAAGAAGACTTGATGTCTACCTTCATTTAAATTTAATAAATAAATACAGGTGACTACATACGTGCATTAAGTTACTATTGTCAATTGCAATATTGTCTCTTATGCTCAAATAAAAACCGTTATCTTGGAATTTTTACGGATTTACAAGTTAAGTATATATTTACAAGTAAGGTTTTTTTTCGCTGAGCGCTTGAAGGAATAACATCGTCCGAATTTTGCTCTTAAACTCATGCGAAGATGCTAAACACATTCATATTGACTTAATTAATTAATAAAATTAATGAAATTTACTTACTGAGTTTTAATTAATTATTTATTAAATCATACATTAATAATTATTGGAGCTTTCTTTCTTGGCCCATGGTTTACCTGGTTCCTCAATTTCCCTGAAACATCGAAAACCTGACAGAAGTAGAAGTTCAGCAACATCAACTTTAAAACGAATCAAGGGGGGGAATAAAGTACCCCCTCGTTAGTAAGTCTCTATTACATGAGGGAAAAACTTCAAACTAATAAAGAAATACAATATTTCTTTATTTGACACGCCCCTTTTTTTATTATATCCCAATTATGGAGAATAACTGGCGAAATGGGAAAAACTTTTCCTCTAACCTGGAAATGCTTGCGGAGTTAGCGATTGGGGCCAATCGGTCTGTAGAAATTCGGACTATTGAAAGTGATGCAGATGACGTTTTAGGTCCTACTAATGACATAACAGCCATCAAAGGTCCTACTAAAACCAAGAAGAGCTCTCCATGCCCCATTCAATCCATGCAGGTTTTCACTGAAGACGAG
>JAQGAK010000942.1:0-46052 GCA_034696945.1 Lipothrix lubbocki | reverse complement strand
ATAAATACAAAAATAAATACAAAAATAAATACAAAAATAAATACAAAAATAAATACAAAAATAAATACAAAAATATATACAAATATATATATATATATAAAATATTATAATTATTGCCAATATTGTCATTAATTGTTTCCTTGTATTTGCAGGACTTCCGTTATTTCGAAGAGACGCGTGAGAAACGGCAAGAGAAGTTAGACAAAGCCAGAAGTTCGCATAAAAAAGTGTCAGTAAACAACAAAAAGAATACTAAAACGTAATAATAAAGAACAAAAATAAAGTTAACAAGAAAATAAAAACAACACACGAAATTTCATTGACTTTTAATTGTGTAGTGTTCATTTATAGGCGTTCATCGTTTAAATTTAATAAATTACAGGCAATCGCATTTTTTGTGCAAATTTTGACAGTGAAAGCTGCGAGGCAGCGAAATTGAACTGTCGAAAATTACGCGGTAAATTTAAAAATTACATTTTGAGATATATGTTTTGTTTGGGGAAATAGGAAATCGTATATTGTGGTCGTGAAGTCGTTGATCGTATAGGTCAAACCAACGACAAGCGACAATCCACGTTGAACATTTCTGATTATCATAAATCTGAATTTTAATACGTGAATAACTAGAAATAATTAGCCTGATTATCTATTCCGACATTCATTTTTTATTTGCAGAAAGCCGGCTTTTGGTTGCAATATAATTTGTTATTGTTTAGTCGTCGGTGGAAAGTGGAAAATCAGCGTATTTTCATAAATCATATAAGCTATTATGCTAAAATTACGTTTGTACTTTGGTATTGGTAGTGGAGTATTGATATCCTCTATTCCCCGTTGCTGATTGATTTCCTAGTCACAATCACAAGAAACTTCTTGCAAATAATTTTATCGTTTGAAAAGGAGTGAAGACCAACTTATAGAATTTCCTCTTGGATTTCCTCAAATCATAAATTTACCTGTAAGTGTTTTTAGTTTTTATGTTAAAATTTGGATTTGTTGCAGAATTACAGCATAAATTACGTTAAATTACATATTTGGGGTGTAAATAGACCAGGAGGGACTATGTAGACAAAACATCATAAAATAGTTTCCATTGAGAAATTAAAATTGATTGTACTCTAATGTTTGATTTTACTATTTTTGAAATTTCAGGTGATCACTTCGGTGCCATTATAAATAGCGTAATGAGTGCAAAATCCGTGAAGACAACAGCTACAGTCAAATCAGTCAACAATGGTGCTCATAAACCAAATAGTCCAGGGTCGGATATCGAAGTCATTGATCTGGATGACGACTTGGAAATCATAGAGGTAATAATATTATTTACTGTATAAAATAGTATTTGATACCTATTTTCTGCTGTTTGAATTATATGGGACATAATTATTAAATGTTATTTATTGTATCGGTTACTAATGACCAGGTTGGTTCCACCAGTACCTCCGAACCAAAGACGAATATGATTGTTCCTCAGGGCCCAATTATGAAACTGGAACCGTTTGAGACTGGAGATAAAGTTTATGGGCTAGAGAGAGGTCTGAAGGATCCGTGGAGAGAAGCTTTTATCGAAAGCATTGCCCGTCGTTTTGGTAAGGTGCGGTAGTCGTTCATAATTTTATTTAAATTTTTAATAAGTTGAATTTTATGTTTGAAAGCAGCTTTAATTTACCTGGTATTATTTTCTTTACAGAGACTGATAAAGCTCAAGTTTATTCCAGGGGAACTTATGAAAAATAGACGAAAACAAACTATAGAACGCGTGGTAAATTCGAAGCACGTAGCTTACTACGAACCTGTAAAATATGCAATACCTGTAGGATGTCGGGTTATAGCTCGTACACTGGATAAGACAGACACTGGTCACTTTTTCTTCGCCGGAATCGTTGCCGAACCGCCAAAAGAATTGAACAGACATAGGTAAGCTTCATTTGTTTGCTTCATAACTAATACTATATATGTTGTTAACTGTCCTGCTGTAATGTTTATTTGTGTGTAACGGTATGATCTGATAAATTTCAACTCGTTTCTAGTTGTATGTTCAGATTTTAACGATTACTCTATGTTTAGGTACTTAATATTTTTTGATGACGGAATAGCGGCATACTGTCTGCCTGAAAATGTTCGATTGACTCTGTCCAATTCTGCTCCTGGTAAGCTTTGGTCGGATGTGCACCCGGATAACCAAAGGTTCATCAGACAATATGTAAATGACTATCCTCAAAATAAACTTGCCAGAATAAGAGTGTCAGAACTAACAACGGTGGAATGGAATGGTGAGGTCTTTTGGTGTAGTTTATGACGGTTGAGTTTCTATTATAATATTATATTATAATAGGGTAATTATAATATTATATTTATTCATTATTTTTTTGAAAAAACTTAGGTCACTGGTGGACTGCCAGAGTCAAGGAAATTGATTGCTCCATTGTCAAACTTAAAATTATTGCAAATCATGTGGTGGTATCGGTTTGGAAAGGGTCTCCTCGTTTTCTTTGTATATTCAAGGAATACAGTAAGCATATTAAGCACTTCGGTAAATATGAAAACTGAAACAATTTTCCTAATTATTCCTATTATTTTACAGGAGCAAATCCGCGCTGGAGTATATCTCATCCTACGAACGAGGAATATGAAGGAAAAATAATTGTAATGAAAAAATAAGTAATTATGGTCCGTCTATCTCGCCCATACACAACATGAAATTAATCTTTTGCCTTAAATGTTCTAGAAACGTCAAGTTCCAGTAGAGCTGAGTAGACAACTACACTACGAACAACACGAGTGTACTAACACTTGCGTTGGTATTTATTCTGGGCGGCAATCTGACTTACGAAAATTGGGTCCTTTAGTAGTCCCTTTTTACTATGGATGGAAAAGGTACTAATATACTCAGTGGAGGCTTATTAAATATTGATGTCAATTGTAATACAGCCTTGTAATAATAAATTTTAATGCTATCAGAGAAATAGATCCCCAGGATCCACGCAGAGAAATTTACTACCAATCCCCTTGTGGTCTGAAATTTTATACCCTGGAAAATATTCAAAAATTTTTAACAAGGTTCATGTCGTCCATGGGCATAGACTGTTTTTGCTTCGATTTTGCAGTTCAGTGCTTGGATGAATTTCAAGTCACTAAGCAAGCGTATTATTTGTGCGAGGTAAAAGAGGATCTGGTTGGACTACGATAAATTTTCAAATTATTTTAACATTATTGTTTTACAACTAATGTTGTATATTATGCAGGATATTTCTCATGGAAAAGAATGGGTCCCGATCTCAAAAATTAACACAGTAGATGAAGTAGATCCAAATTACGTGGCATATACGAATGAGCGTTTAAATGGCAAGGGTGTGTCCATCAACACTGATCCGGGATTTCTAGTCTGTTGCGACTGTACTGATGATTGCAGTGTAAGAATAATTAAACAATTATTTTACTATTTTATTTCTATGTAAGCTACGACAGGTTTATTATATAATTTTAAATTGAATATTTTTGGCCTGATTGCATAGAATAGTTTTTATTTTATTATCTTCCAGGATAAACTAAAATGTGCCTGTTTTCGACTGACGTTCGAAAATGAACCTGAGTTTTTTGATGACCCAGTGAATTTTCCAAAGGGCTACATGCATCGACGATTGCGCGAAAAATACGTACTAGGAATCTACGAGTGTAATCAATTGTAAGTGCTCCACATGTATTACAATTTCTTTCATTGAACTTCCTGTTGATTTGAGACTTGAAGCTTGTAATTAATGAGTATAAAAATAAATAGATGCAAATGTAGAAGCACATGCGTGAATAGAGTTGTACAGCATGGACTAAGATGGAAGCTACAGGTTTTCAAAACTGTCAGTAAAGGATATGCCATAAGAACATTACAAGATATTCCCGAAGGTTCTTTCATTTGTGTTTATACCGGTGAACTACTGAGTAGTAAGCAAGCAAATGAGGTAAGAAAAATTAGACGTCAATTTAGAATTTCGTCAAGAAACAAATTACAATATAATTCAATATACTGAGGATAAATTGAGTGGTGATTGTATTTGTTTATGTATTTTCATTTTGAATTGTTTTAGTTTGGTGGTAAGTTTGGAGACGAGTATTTAGCAAATATTGATTTCATTGAATTTGCTGAAATGCATAAAGACGGATATGAAGAGGATGTAGTTGAGCCGGAACCCCAACGACCAGTGCGTAAAGGGCGACCAAAAAATAGTTAGTAACTTTCTAATTTTAACATTTGTCTATCATGTAATAAATTTCTTCATTTTGGAAGGATTTTTTATTATGTATAGGTAATAAAGAAGGAAAAAATGAGAAGACAAATGGAAAGAACGGGAAGCGATTGTCTAATACAGGAAAAAACAACTCAACAAAAGTTACATCAGTTCAACAGAAAGGGGGTTAGACTTTATGGGGCATAATGACGATAATTCGTATTCGTATCACTTTTTGCGTCGAATGAAATGTTATATAATATTGTATATTTGTAAATATGCATTCATTCAGGAAGCAAGAGGAAAAGAAACGTCCAGGAAATTTCCATTGTTGAGGAATATGATTCAGACGACTCAACTCCATCTACAAGTTCGAAAACCCGTAATCTCTTTGGACCTGAACAAGACAATGACATTTACACCATCGATGCTAAATGTATTGGGAATATTGGAAGATATTTGAACGTAGGTGTTTTTGTCTTACAATTATAGATTACATTCCCATGGAGAAGATTATGCATTATAGAAGTATCTACGTACATTTATTTTTGTACAGCACTCTTGTGATCCGAACGTTTTTGCTCAAGACGTATTTCTGGATACCCACGATATCCGATTCCCCTGGGTGGCATTTTTTGCCTCTCGTTATCTTAAAAGTAAGTTGTTTCATCTAATGCTTTTTCTGTGATTCAAACGATTTTTAATGCGTATCTTTCTTTGTAGGTGGAACTGAACTAACATGGGACTACAATTATGAGATTGGGATGGCGGAGGGAAAATCTGTGGATTGCCACTGTGGCTCAGTATATTGTCGACGAAGGTTACTTTAGCAGTTGCTCAGATATTTGGATTCCATTTAAATTGGTCGATAGGTTTAGGTTAGTAAAGTTATTGAATAAGTAAGGTGCAATCGAAAATGGTTGTAATGAATGATGTGTTCAATTCGAGGAAGTATTTGTAATACTATATTTTTTTATTCCGTCCGATCTTTTTCTTAATGCAATAGATATGACACATTTGAAAGAAAAAATGGATAATGAATTAAACCGATTGCACCATATGTAGTAAACTGAACTGACGACTCTTTTTATTAATGCTCTAATTTATGTAGTTGAGTCATAAAACACTTTTCTGGCGTGTTCGTTTTGGCCAACACTAGTAAATAATGCTGGAATGATTGTTTCGAAAGTAAAGAATAACATGTATATAACTAAATATTTTTATACAAATTTATAAATGCATTTCTGCAAAGCTTTTTTGTAAAACTATCAGACCTGTAGAAGAAATAACACTAAAATTAAGTTTATAACAGTTTTTAATAATCTAATCACAAATTATCGTCTACTTTTGAATAAATAACATCTCGTCGTGAAACATATATTGCCGTCTGTCAAAGTTGAGCTTGTGATCCCTTCCAGGACATTTGTCCTGTGGAATATCCAGTAGAACCATAGAATTCCGATTGTGTTCCTGGACCAGGAGAACCTCCCTGAAGAATTTAGAAATAAGTAACTTAGTTCCTGATTTAATGCTATAAATGTATTATGGATTCTCTTTTGACAAAGTTGAATCTACCAACCTGTAGAAAATGATGAAGTTCTTCTTGCGTATCGAAAATCATTACTGTAAATGGGGATCCTGGTACGTGCTCTCCAGCCCAACGAACCTCAACTCTGTAATCTCCAGGTTCAGTTGGATCAAATTTACACAAAATAGTTCTATCCTTTTGGCTTTCTCGTTGCATCTCCACTCGAAAAGCTCCTACAAGACCAGACAAAATTTTGTTTAGATGAACTTTCTATAAACATACGAGTATTTGGAAAGCATGCACTATAGTACCTTTTGGACCCCTAACTCTAACGGTCAGTTGACCGGCCCCAGCTCCGCGTGTATCGCAAATGAATCTGGATTGAAATGTGGCAAGCACTCCATGCTCTATTCCTGGTCCGTAAACCTTGACGCGGGATGCGTCTGGCAGTCCAACGACTTTCAAATTGAATGGACTTCCTGGGACGTGCTCACCTGAGTACCTTATACTCAAAGCATGTTTGCCTGGCTCTTGGGGTCGAATATTCAATGTGAAAGTACCGTCCCCGTGATCATATAACTCACAGTAAGCTGTTTTCCGTGGACCCATACATTGAGCAGTTAGTTCACCCGGTCCTGCTCGTCTGGTATCAATAAAGCTTCGTATGTCCTTTCCGACTGTGCCCACACGTAAGCCATCACCAGTGCAAATAACTTTTGAAGAGTCTCCCGTTGCCCCTACTTGTACTTGCAATGGACAGCCTTGAACCAGCCTGTTACCAATCAAATATGAACATGTCACTCAAGAATCAAAACATATTACGTGTCACATTTATGGACATTTTATGTTATAAACTTACTTTCCTCCCCAAGTTACGTTTAACTCGTAGTTACCAGGGACTCTTGGAACATAAACTGCCTTGAAAATTCCTCCTCCGACTGGTTGAACTGTTACAGGAAGTTGTATATCCGCACAATGAAGCGAAACTTGAATGGGTCTGAGACCCGCTTGCGAAGCATCAATAGTAAAATAGGCTTCTTCACCAGACCTGGCTGATACTAACCCAGCTCCACTTAAAACTACAGGTCCATCAAATTCACTAAAAGATGAAGCAATTATTTCGTGTCATTAGTAATTAATCAAGTAGACAAGATCATAATTAAATTTATTTTTCAAGACCTTAAGTTAGAACTTTTTTTAAACTTTACCCTGGAGGTAGAGAATACGCATACAGCTTCCGTGGCGCCCCTTCCACATCAAATTGTCCCCACTTGAGTGATAGTTTATACTCTCCTGCTTTTTTAGGCGTCAAAAACAGCTTGCATCTACTAGCAACAGCGGTTTCCACACGACAAAAGTCTTCTAAACTGGCAATTTCGCCTCCAGTGCTTTCAATTTTAGCTTCTAAAGTTCCCGGTCCACCTTCTGCTGTATTGAAAGCGATTTTTCTTTCTTCTCCGACTGCAAGTTGGATAACGCCATCTTCACTTAAGCCGCTTTTATCCTCGTTATTTAGATGAGCCTCCCAACCTCCTATAACACGGAGTTTGGAACCATCGACAACTCGCGGATGAAAGGGGGATCCAGGAATATCAATTCCTGCCCAGGTGATTCTAATATCAAAAACGCCTACTTCCATAGGAACATAAGAAGCCTGAAAATGCCCAGTGTCCCTATCTCCAGAAACTCTTTTAACTTCACATTTGGCAACAGTATCAGCTCCTTCAGCAACTACATTTGGCGTTCCAGGAAGACCCGGTCCATAAATTTGGAATATTGCTGGTTTCCCTACATGAGCATAATTTAATCCCGGACCTTCTGCCTTTGCAGCACCAGCTTCCTCAGCTTGAATCAAAATTGGACAACCAGGTACGGGCTCTCCACCATAGTTCAACATGATCTTATATTTTCCCGGTCGCTTAGGTACGAATCTAAGGATGCTCTCTTTTGTTCTTTCATCGGTCGTTGCAAACAGGGGCTTAGGCAACCCTTCGGGTCCTGTTATGTCGGACTCCAACAGCGCATTTCCCGCATCAACAATATTGACTGTAACAAAAACATAAGCATTAAAATATGAAAGTATTTACCACCATGGTTTCATTTGTGAACATTACCAGCTATACTGGCAATGTATTGAGCTTTACCTGGTATGACCAAAGATTGTCCGACGGTTAAAGCTGTAGGAATCGTTCCGATTTGCACTCTCTGTGGGTCATATACTTGGCACGTAAAAGGAGAGCCCTTAACTTGTTTACTTCTATGATACACTGCTACCTCGTGCGACCCAGGCACATTGGGTGTGAATTCGGCGCGCAAGTTACCGTCCCTTTGTTGATAACATCTAACAGGCACGGCTACTCCACCTGGACCACTTACGACCACGTCAAAGTCTCTTCCAGAAGATCCTGTGCACCGAAACATACCGTTATATTCTAGTGGTCAAAGATAACCCACAAAACCAGCTTTCATTAAATTGGTAATTTACCTTTAGTTAGAATTGTAAATCCTGCCGATCGTGCACAGCGTGCAACGTACAGTCCTGAGCCGCTAGCAATCGTTTCTTTGGCATGCTGGCCACTGTCGACTACAGGCAAGTCGAAAGGACAGCCTTTGATGTTGAAACCATTGCATAGAACATGCACCCTATGATTTACTGGAATAACGGGCTTAAATGTCACGAGAATCACTCCGTTACCCATGTTTCGTAAGGAGCATCTTATGTCTTCAATTCCTGCTTTGACCTTGACGTCAAGTACATCTTCTGTAGTTAAATCTATCCCCGACCTTGTAACGTCAACTGCAAAATATTACAATTAAAATTTATTAATATTTCTGTTTTGATCCAGCAGTTTACACATTGGAATCGAATAAGCAACATATCATATTACCAGTGAAGGAATAATCTTGGCCTAAAATCGCGGTTTCATGCTTATCTCTCATTCGAACTAGAAGCGGGTCAAACACTTTTGCCTGCAGGGGTTGGGGTAGTATCAAGGCTTTGGAGCCTTCCATTACAGAAATTTCGTAAGTACCGACTGCATCTGGGGTGAACTCTGCTCGCAACAATCCTGATGGCAGCGTTCGAGTTCTCACTCGGACACTACTGGAGCCACCAGGGGGAGCTACAACGTTCACAATAAAAATAAATGATCGTTAATACAACATAAGATAACTTAGGCGCATATATTTACAGCTTACGCTTACCTTTCACAATTATTTCAGGAGCTTCCGTTCCCCGTTTTTCAAGGTCTATAAAAGCAACTGTACCGGCAACAACTGCTTCCAAACCCGTAGAAATGATTCCTTGTTGAACTAAAGAGCTATCGCTAATACTTTCTAAGTCTGGTCCAGCGATGGTGGAGTAAGACTCTTCAATGGCACATTCGAATGGACTACCCGGAACATCGATGTCGTTAAAAGTAATATTGACAAAATGGACTGTTGACTCTTGAGGAATGAAGGTCACATCGTATAAACCCCGGCTTCTTGCTGTCACCTCAGCTCGTAAAGATTGTTTCCCTGTGGTGACAACTAATTCCAACGTTCCTTCACCAGCCTGACTGGCATCAACAGTGAAAGTAATTGGTTCTCCTATCCGACCATCTTCTAATCCCGTTATACGCACTTTTCCAACATTGTAGACATTACAATTGAAAGGGCTTCCTGAAACTGGTTCTCCATCTAATAATATCGAGACGGAATGCGGGCCTGTGAAATATAATGAGGTTATTATTCACTCAAAATATAATAAATATAGTAAATGAGTGGAGTTAACATAAGTTTTTAAATAATAATAATATGAAAAATAATAACTGGGCATGCTACATACCGACTTCCTGTGGTGTAAACGATGCTTGAATTTTTTCCGGAAGAGCCCCAGTCATATTGATGGGTAGGTGTGTACCGGAAGGTGTCAAAACCATGACATTGCACGCTCCCACATCTGCCCCTGTGAGATATTAAGACAGATATTAAATTATCGGGCATTATTAATTTATCTTTCCAGCTATGAACTAAAAATAGATCACCAACCTTGTGGATCCACAGTAATTGTAGCTGGTAGATTTACAGCTGCGAGTTTAAGAGCAGCTCCACTCACAACTATTTGGCTGGTGTCTGTAACTTTGCAAGTAAATGGTGATCCCGGTACAGATTCCCCATTAAAACGCACAGACAAAGTGTGTGGAGCAGCTTCATGTGGTCGGAAATTGACCCGAAATTTAGCATTTCCTTCTGCTTGGACATAGTTTGGAACGTTACGACCACCAACAGAAACTATTATTTCTAGATTTCCAGCTCCTGCTTGACTTGCGTCAACTAGTTGTAAGCAAAACAAATTTGTTAGACGTCAATGTTTCAATAGAACAATACCATTACAGCAAGTTAGGCAAACATTTAAAATAACTTACTTGAAAAATAAACAGGTTTTCCTCGTACACCTGGTGTAATATCGGTTACTTTGACTTTGCTAGCATCGTATGCTTTTACCAGAAATGGACTGCCTGGAACAGCCACGCCTCCTACGGCTACTTCTACGGAGTGATCTCCTACAAATAGAAAACGGGATAATTCATTTAAATCTTTAATGAAATATCTGCAATATAGAAGTACAAAGCCTCTATAATCTCATTTTTTACAGCAGCAGCAAAATATACCACAAATCATAATAGAAAGGTAACCATGAACTTACCAACATCTACTGGCACATATTCCACTAAGAATTTGTTTTCTGATGGAATTTGGATGGATGAATGGACGATCTTCTTTGTTGGCCCATAAATGGTCACTTCAGGCTGACCCAAACGACCTTCAGGCTCTATGGCAAATGTTGCTCGTCGTCCTATAGGCACTTTTTCTAACCCATCCCCAGTTACTGTGACTTTGGAGGCGTCCACAACATCACACTGAAATGGGGACCCTGCACGCAAATTTACTGTTATTACACTGTGGTCATACTTGTAACCACTTAACCAACCATTTTGGCGATTATAAAGGTTAAAGGACTAGTCTGTTATAAGCATTGTTGCTAACCGGGAATATCTTCCCCATTGAATCGGAGCTCAATCATGTGTGGTTTGGCTTCTTTAGGGGCAAAAGAAATCGCATAAGTGTGACTTCCTTGAGCTTGAGCAGAGGTGGGAACTTGGCCACCATTAACCGTCACCTCTAGATTTCCGGGCCCAGCCTGACTCGTTTCGACTGCACAAAATTGGTCAACCAATTACAATCTTACAGTAAAACTTTATAAATGCAAAAGTGTTTCTTGAGTAGAGAACTTACCAAGAAACGTTACGGGCTTCCCTACGATTCCTTTGTCGGTATCTCGTACTTTAATTGCATTCACATCGTATACTTTGCAAGCGAAGGGCGATCCAGGTACGGGTGTACCCTTGAGTGAAACCGTTATGCGGTGTTCCCCAGGGAGACGCGGGGTGAATTCCACTCCAAATGTGTTTTTAGATTTTTCAAGAACTTGAGCTGGTATAGGCGTGGCTCCTGGTCCTATTATGATGGGTTAAAGAAAAGTCCAAATCTAATGTCTGTTAAGTCATTTCAGTCAACCGTGCGTAAAGCAGTCATATCGTTCGCAACCAGCAAAATTGTCCCTTATCTTTCGCGACAACCAGCTATGAAAATGTTTTGAATTTCAAATATCATGGCTGCAGGAACTCAAATTATTCATAAAATATCATAGATATGCATTAATTGTCCAAGACTTTACGAGAAATTAAATAATCTCAAACAGTTACATATTAAATAACTTTAGACTTTATTAGACAACTCATTTTTTAATGAAAACTAAATGGGCTAAGTTATATTAGATTTATCATATTAAAGGCTATTTTTCTATCTTTATGGAACAGTTATATATGGTTCATAAATAAGTATAATTTTTGTGTGAGTGGGTATCAAATTAAGATATTACTTTGAATTATATATAGTAATGTAAATGTGTACTATGTTTTTTGATTATAGGATATGGCCTAGAAATTCTTAATTGAGGGTTAAAACTCCAGTTTATTCATGAATACATGAGAAGGCAAGGAGATTTGTAGCTCTAGGAACGATTTTAGTTGAGTTACGATTAGGATAGAAGCAGTTTACGCACGGTTACAAGTTACAAGTATTTGGCATGTAAAACAAATTATTTTTGTAGGCTTTTGATAATAGACAACATACACGAAACATACTCCGTTTTCACCACAAAAAAATATTCATTCATTCAAAATCCTACACCGAGAATTTATTTCCAACATGACCCCATACGTTATGTGTGTATAAAATTATTTTTTTTCCAGCGATAATGCTGATACCATACGAATTCTCAAGTTTTTATTATTGTAAAGTACGATAAAAATCAAATAGTGGTCGCTTTCCACACCATAAATTTCACACATAAGCAACAAACTACTTGTACGTACACAACAAACAAATATCTAGTGTAATCCAATACGCAAAGCTGTTTATCCCCTGGATTAGCTAAGAACTGTAAAATGTCTGGCACAACAGTGTCTTAAAATAATTATTATACATAAATTACACAACATAATCCCATACCACTTTAAAGCTGAAAGCCTGAAGAATTTTCTAAACCCACAATATAACAAAAGCCAGAGTGAAAACATGGAACGGGTAAATTCGCGTTAATGAAATAAAAATATAAACGGAGTGTTGCTCTACCCCTTACTGGTTAAAAACTGACGAAGAGAATTGACAACTGTAAGTAAGCAGTTACTTGTAATATTTGTTACAATGTAATTAGTTATCGCTATTTTGTAAAGCAACGATGAAAGCGCAAAGCATTTTCTGGTCTAGTTCATACGGATTTTACAGACCGGAAAAAAATGTTTCATTCAACGAAAGAATTCACATATAAACGGGCTTGATGCTTTAAAAACTTATTAAAAAGAACAACTCTAGGTTTAACGCTCATACATAACATACTACAATATTATCAAAAAAATACAGTTTAAAGCTCAGCTTTGTTCTCCTATATATATTTCCTACATTAGTATGCATTCTAATGGACTTGACTGGAAACCATGTAATTTTGACATGGAAACCACTAAAAAGCTAGTCGAAGATTTCGCACTTTACAGCAATATTGTGGTATTAAAGGTATATAATTATTTAGCAATTAGCATTAGTATAAGCTGTGTGCGACTGCTAATATTAAATTGTTCAATGCAATATTATACACAAATGAGTGTATCGTACCACTTGATTGTGTATAGGTAAACTAGAAGCCGTGCTAATGGATTAAGCAAAGTGACAGGCTCACAGTGAAGGATTGTATCATTGAATATTGAAGACTGTTTGTGCTAAAATTACAATAATAAATAGAAACGCAAGTGTGGTTAGTATCTATCTGAAAAATATTTCGAAAAGATGGGTGAGTGACTATATGCTTTTGAAAGATACAAGGTTCACAAAATGTGTAGAGATATCCTACAGAAAATGTCTAATCCAATATAAAATTAGAATTCCTTAATAACTTAAACAAGCAAAGTCTGAGAGTAAGTTCAAAGGCTAGTATCGCCTATCCCTGTACTGGAAAGTAGTAGAAGAGGAAGAATGACGTCCTGTGAAAAATACAAACAAAAATGAGGCAATGAGAAAAATGCTGATAGGTTTTGTGGAAGAAGTAACTTTACGACCTCAAACCAATGATGCTCTTGACAGTTGATGAAATGATTGCATCCGAGTTCATATATTTTTTCAATTCTGATTATATATATGGTTTTTACATAAGAAACATGACAAATGTGACAAGCTAAATATTTAAAGGCACGATTATTGACACTGACCATGTATAATATTTAATTTCTAAAAACTCTATTAACTTAATCATATGTGAAATACAGGGGATCCATAAGATACGATTAAATATGCGCATGCAAGAGAAAGAGGACAACAAGAAAACGTTACAGAAACTATCTTACATATTGACAAAAACGGACATAATTATTCGTTGAGAAAATCCTAAATTAATGTATATCCGCTTTGGAAAGTACCTTGATCCAGGAAAAGATTATCAAGAATGGATGTGTGCTCGGCAGTCGCCAAAGAAATAATATACTGCTTTAATTGCAAGCGAATGAAAATAATACTAACACAACAAAGACTCTACTTACTATTTGATTCTTGTATTGAAAAGCAAACACAGGCTACGTGATAAGGACTAAGTGGTACTTGATAAATATCATACTCTAACCGCACCATGTGATTTCTGAAATTCTCTGAAGAGAATTCCCATCAAATATATTAGTGCATATTTGCAACAATTATTACTACTGCAAATTAATATCTTCAGTCTTGCTTGAATAAAATATACGGAAAACGGAAACTACACATGTATGTATACCATTAAAAATGTGGGAAAGCTGTAAACTAACCTTCAACGGCGACCTCCACATCATCTAGAGAACTATGTACATTGTTCAGGGTGAATTGAGCTGTTTTTCCAATTGGAGCTGCAGTTAAGCTTGGACCTGTCACAACCACTTGACCAGGATCAGCGGATATTGAAGCATTGAAAGGTGAACCCGGAACGGCCTCTTTATTAAAAGTTACCGTTACAGTATGATCTACCGGTTCCAGGGGAACAAAGCTCACGGCAAACCTAGCTCCACCTTGAGGATGAACTTGCGTAGGCACATTCCTTCCCTTGGCACCTATTGTTATTTCTAGATTTCCTTCACCAGCTTGTGAAGCATCAACAGTGAACTGAATAGTACGACCAAGCGCCCCACGTGGCACTGGTGAGACATATACACGCTTAGCATCATACGCTTTTGAAGTAAATGGCGTTCCAGGAGCTGGTGATCCGTTATGATGCACAGTGATAGTGTGTGCTCCAACTTCCCTGGCAGAAAACTCGGCTGTGAATCCTGATCGTACCGAACCAGACACTTTTACAGGTAAATCACCTGTTGGACCTTTTACTGAAACAGCTAGTTCTGCTGAGCTTGATCCATCTACGGCAATATGAAACCTAGATGTTTGGTGAACAGGGATCAATTCAAGCCCTGAAAGGGAGACAATAACTTGTCTTGTATCCGCCACTTGACAGATTATGGGACAACCAGGAATTGTTTCACCATTAAATTTTATATCTATCGCATGAGGCTTCGACTGTTCTGGTGTGAATGAAACCAGACAACATCCTCCACCTAAAACACGCACTTGATTTGGCAATTCACCATCGTTAATAGATATTTCTAGTTGACCTTCTCCCGCTTGTGATGCATCCACTGTAATTCAACAACATTAAATGTCACTTTAGTAAACAAACAGCTTCATAATTAGATACCTCTGTATTGCTTAAATAACAGTAGTTTGAAAAAATTAACCTTTGAATTGAGTTGTTTGTCCAACCACACCGGGTGCAACATCTAAAACTCGAATAAGAGAGGCATTATATACTTTTGCAGCAACAGATAATCTTCGACCAGCAACTAGGACCTCAACCACATGAGTTCCAACTTCTGACGGAGTAAATTCTAAAACGAAATTTCCGCTTGTCTCTTCAAGTAGTCTGTATGACAAAGGTTTTCGTGTAGGACCTGTTCATAAAAACGGAAAGAGTAAATAACAGAGCATTTGAACGTAAGAATGTACTACATATGTACAACTTTATTGAAACAGATACTGAGACAGACATGTCGTTACTTACTTAAAACGGTGACATCGACGGCTTCCCGGCTAAATCCAGGGGCGCTAATTTCTATGCTGGCATTTTTTCCGAACCGAACATGTCGAACAGGGTCTCCTTTTATCATCATGTATTCGGAGTCATTGTTTCGCACTTCAGACGGCGGATCCATCGCGCCGCTAGCGTTTTCCATAACATTTACTCTCCAAGGGCTTCCTGCACATTACCAAAAGAGAACATTTTTATAGACTCAAATATCAGACATTCCACTACACTTGCGACCTAAATAGTTAATCGTGTCGTCTTTTCAACAACATTTTTGAATATGTCCAGACAAAATAGAACAATTTTATCATTCAGTACCGTTTGCATTGTATTCCTTACTACTGAACTCTAAACCCTTTGTACTTGAAAGGAATGCGTTATACTCATTGAAAACTTGACCCAATGACTTCTTCACCATCTTTCACCTCCGCAATTGAATAAGGATACATACGGTATATAATGTGTAAATACTATCCAAGTTATTTTTACTACCACCCCAGGGTATGGCCAAGAATTTCATTTTCTGTGTATATAACCCCTACATTACGAGCAACTTGATTACCCACAACAAGAAGGTGGTGCTGTAGGAAGTGAAAATAATCAACCCGATGGACGATGAATACTTCAAGTTGATATAGCCCTAAGCCTGCAAATGTACCAATATTAAACTGAAATCAATTTAATTTTATGCATCAGACAAGTAAGCAGACCCCCATCCTTACGCATTCTTAATGCTGATGCATCTCTGATAAATTATTGTTCTTAGTCCCGTTCACGCTGACCATAACTGGCCAAGGAACGAAACTTACCTCAGACTTTATACATGTATTATGATTCTGCAGCTATCCCTCGAGATCGAACTCAAACACTAACGCTCGTTAACGCAGTTGCTGCATGGGAGGATTTGCCAGCTTATGGTTCATAAATGTCTTAGGTATACAGGTAAAAACACATAAACACAGGTACGTATACATACTACGCGACACTATATAAGGAAAATCGACAGGAACGTCAGCATCTCTAAATGCTTGGGATAACCTTAAACGTTATGTTTTGATGTTGAGGACACGTCGTTTCGCAGAACGACAAGATATTATTCTAGTTCATCCATTTCTTTAAGCTTTAGACAGTACTAGATATTTTGACTTTTCGGCAAACTACAGATTTATGCCATCAGAATTAATGACATTTTGACAAAACACAAAATTCCATTCCATAGACCTCAGTTTACCTCCCTTCCACATCATCTCTTGAAGAACAGGTTCCCGGCTACTTCTGTTCAATCACACCAAATTGCACTTGTTTGTAGAACTTACATACGTGAACTGCATAGTATGTTGTCTCAATGTACTGACTATAAAGACGATGAGATTATAGTTAATTCAAGAATTTCCTCCCAGAGGATCTCAGACCAGAGAAACCGATGCAAGTGAATACAATTTCCATCAAAGAATTAAAGTTCCAAGACTATAGCTCTAAAGATTATGGTAATAATATGCGTTTATGGAGGTGCAAACACCACAACGTGTGTAATTAAGTATACTCGAAAGGATGCTACACAGGTGAAAAATATGGTCTTAGTACCCAAGAGAAGTATCATCACGTTTCATTCAGGTTAAAAAAGCCCATGCCAAGCTCATATGTACGTACTGTGAGCAAAATATCACAGGGGAGCACCAGCACAACAATAAGACGAAATTACTATCAAGCAAGTAATGTTATTCAAACGTCCGAAGCATATACATCCTTAGTTTAGTAACTTCACCTCAATATGAGAGGAAGAGTACACGGGGGCAACTTAACGGGACTCTTCTTTCGCTGTCTCCGCATTCATATGTTTTCTGTATCTTTTGCAATCATACAGCTTTGACAATGGCATACACAAGCAAGAATGAAAAACCCTAGGGCCTATGTATGCGATTATTTCAATTCTTTTAATCTTAAATTTCCTTATCAACACAGCTCGTACCTTCAGAGTACAACTATTCGACCATTTGGACTGTTCGCATATGAAAGTCGTCGTAAGCAATCAATTGTCTGAAAGCTTAACAACAACAGATAATAATGACCGCCTCGGCATGCCGTGTTTAGCTATTGCAAACTATTACTAATGGCGCTTAACAAGAGGAAGATTTGGCTTTCTTTATCGTATTTATTGCTATTTAGCTTATCCTTAAGCGAAATATTATATGATAGGTAGATATAGCAATAGTATACAAGTTGTAGGTTGTAGTAAAAATAACTTCAGGATTTATAATACAATGCAGATTTGCATTTGTAAACTGACCGCTTTAGTAGATTATATAGTAGTCTTATATATCTAAGATTGGATGAGTTGCTTCGGCGAAACCGGCTCAAATTAATTTCGAACCTTAACCTATTTCCCAAAGGAAAAATCCCTTCGTGAATTCTCTTGAATTTGTTGCAGAAAAGCACTTGTATAACCATTGAATTCATGAAGCCCTTGTTGCTAAAGCAGTTTAATTTTAAGTATGAATGCCAGTAATGTACGATACCACGTAAGTTTTCTCATCTCCAATGACTCCAACCAATTCTGTTGCTCTTTGTCGTTCTTCAAAAGTTCTGTAACGCACGAGAGTTTAAGGATATTGATTGATGTGACCGTCAAATAGGCAGTGGTGTGGCACAGGGCATCACGTTTAATGACAACTTCCATGATCTTATTGCAACAACCGGACATAAACAATTTCTATGACAACAATAACTTCATGAACTATTTCAACGTATATGTATAGCATTGATTATAATGAGCCCTAGTCATCGAAGAAATAATTTTGTAAAGAAAGGTTGTCATGCCGAAACAGTACTGTTGTACGTTACTGTTATCTGTAATGTTGGTTTACAGGCTGCACCCATACAATTACTGCCTTTATTCCGCATAGCTAACGACTCACGTCATAACTCTCAAAGATACAAACACTGCATTGAACCTTCTGCAAATATTCGATTTACTTTTCATTGTTAGAAAGTCGATCACTTAAGTCAACTATTTGCCATATAGGAATATGAAAAGCTTGTGAGAATGGTCAACTTTAGTAGAATTCCTCATATAAGAATCATTGACGGAACAACAAAAAGAGATATCATAGTATTTCCTCCTCACATGTGGCCGGACCTTATCTCACTTATGCTTCTTTAATATGGACTTGGGAACAGAAGTGATGATCAAACAAGAAACAATGAGGCTAAAATGTGGAGTGAAATTCAGCAGGTGTTTCGCATCGTGATCTGTTCCCTCGTAATACGATTTACGCCATGGGCAAATAAACGATTCTTGATTTTCTCTACCTTTGGCATTGACAATGAATACAGATTTTCAATATTGCTTCCATCATATATCACACACATGCCATGCTTATACTCAGGTCCACCGCATCAAATTCCTTATCCATTCTTTAGTATGTGAATATGCGTGCGTATATTTAGGAAGAGAAATGTGTAAATAATAAACCCCACATGCTTTCAGATTTGCTAATTTTTTCCAATCACCATAATGAATATTAGCAGTTAACTCTCGTAAAGCTTTTTATAAACCTGCTTGTATTTGATCAGCAAACGAAGCTGATGTACACAAGTTGAATCACAATATTAGCATTGAGTATATAATTTGGAGAGAAGACAGGGTTAGGAGGTTATAGGCAGACCTCATTTTTATGATGAGGAGAAGTGGGTTGCCACCTCGGCAGAACTTCCTATGTACAGACTTAATAGCCGCTACAGTTGAATGTTTTGCATCAAATAATTATTAACTAATCAAAATCGCTGCTTAATGATAGTTGAACTACTATCGTGATAAAACTATTAAGTATCTACGAAGTACAAAAAACTTCAATCTAGTTTATCGACGGAATTTCGTTTGATTTCTCCCAAATTTCAATCTGTCGTCTACGAAAGCAGTCTCAATTCATTTCACACAATAACAGGGTAGCACTACAATTAATTCAATGGATTTCAAAAGAAAATTGGAGCATTTTAAACATGATGATGATGATGATGATTAATGGCACTTTTATATTCCAAAACCACAAAATTAGGAACCACTTTTGCGTAAGGAATTTATTCAGATCCTCTGAAATGAAAGGTATTCTTTACAAAGCGCTGATTCTACACAACCATAATTACTGCCGAATTTCTGGTCGCATTGAATTGACGCTAATTGTGAAAGCAACGGCCCTTCCGACATCAATTATTTCGAGCCATCTTCCTTTCGAACGATGGCATTTAGGAGAGGCACAACGGGAAAACTCATTACTATTCTTCCTACAAGGTACATCACTACTGAATAATTGCTATTGCTCTATCATGCACAATACTAATGCTTTCAAGTAAGTACAAGCTATAATGATGTTTAGAAGATTGATATCCAACATTTTTTACCCGGCTTAATTTAGTTTTTAAAACGATTTTTTTCTTATATTACTGTACAGTTTTGAAATGTTCATGCTCATATTAGTTCTTTTAGAGCCACAAATTCATTTTCGAAAAGCTATTATATTACAGTACGTGAGCTTGTAGGTAGCAAGAGCACGTTCTAAGCAATCTCATCTCCTTCAATAATCCTTAAATAGCTCTCGCACTAGAAAACCACTGGGTAAAAAATGAGATAACTTTTCCTGACAAACAAATGCTTGTGGTGCCGTCTCGACATCAAGTGAAAAGTGCAGCCACCAAGTATTGTTAAAGATCCACAAACTACATACACTGCATGCACGAGAAAATCTTTTGTTGACATCAATCCGTTTTCGATTTTTGAATACAAAGGGAATAAGTACAGAGGACCTAAAAACATTATTCCAAAATTCAAGTCACTTCAGCAATGTAAACAAATATAATCCGAGTTATTTTTGATGAGTTTGAGCTTCACAAGTATTCATTTCAACTGTCCACTTATTTTTCCTGTCAAAACCTATACAGTAGGTATCATTTCATTATGTATCAGTGCGTGTTTTTCAATGAACCACTGCAGTGAAGATTGAAATTGAAAAGTGTGGGTCTAAAGGGATGTGGGACTCATCTTACACTTAATCAGATATTATTCTTAGAACTCAACAATAAAATTCCAAAAATAAGTAAAACCTTTTAAAATGAAATTTTTCTTGGTACTATACGACATAGCATGATATTCCCTTACTACATAATATCTACCTTTCCATTGAGACAGGTTGAACTGAACATACATTCCAAGTATTCATAAACCTCAGATGTGCCACCAGCAGGATTAAAATGCCATACTATACACACACTAACGCATCGAAGAATGTTTTCGAAAGCACTTGTATCACACGTCAGTACGTCAATCTGCCCTGCGAACAAAGCTTTGAAAATAGAGGGTAATAATTCAGAAAAACTTGACAATTCACAGTATATTCCGTAGGATTTTTTTCATTCATGAACTATATCATTTGATATTACGTTTAGCGCAAGGCACAGATTTTCTTTCCGAATACAAAAAGATAAGGTATCACAAAGCATTAGGAAGGTATTACAATCCTCGCAACCAGGTATGCCCAGGTATGCACGTAAGAAGTTCATGGGAAAATAAAAACTATTGAAATGTCAGCGACAGAATTATAGACAGGAACAAGTAAGACAAACGTAATGACAGCAAAAAATATAAGTTCAATAGAAGTAACTTTACAAGTGCAATTATTGCACTACTTGCAGGATGTCATTCCATGCAATGCGCTGTGGAAGTTATTAAAAAAATTCAACTATTCAAGATTCATTGCCTGTAAATCTATTTCAAAGCCCTTACACATTTCTTCGACTCAACGCGCATAAGGGTAATTGCAACGATGTCACATTCTTAATGCACACTCAACATGCACTTATGTAAATCAGTTGTCAGAGCACATCAGTACATTCAAGGTACTCACAGGAACACATACATGAATGAAAAAGGGTATATGTAAGTAACCCTTTTTTAAATGTACGTGGAATGCAATTTTTAGATCCTGATCTGAGCATCACCGCTTAATGTTTTTAACAGACAACTGACATGGATAATTTACAAAACAGTTCAGCTGCATCTAACAATAAAATCCTTGCTTGAAAATTACGTTGAAACATTCCCCATGTGTATCCTAGGCAGAGATCCGTTGAAAGGTGCCGACACAAATAGTCACTTTGCGGACAGTAAATCACGGGAAGTAAAGATCAAAATACTTGAACTTCCCCCTCCTTGTGACTCCTTAATGTACAATAATGAAATTGCGCAGAGTAAGAATGACAAAGGCGTAATAAAGATAACTTGCACAAAATAATCTCAATTTAACCCAAGGGTTCTTTGACACGTCGTGCGTTACCACAGGAAAGAGCAATCTGCAAATGCAATGACATGCCAACTCAATCAAGCAAAACAATAGAATTTTACTGGGGTTTAAGAATAGAGTGGATTGCTGATACTTTCTTATGGGGAACAGAAGGAATTTTTAGACATGTCATTGTCAGCCAGGCATTTAAAGAAAACTTTAAATTGACGTGCGTAACAAATTACGTGATTCCTGCATATACGCACCGGTTGTAGTAATTATACGCAAGAAAGAAAAGGAAAGCTTACGTTAAGCTAATGCTTTTGTTATTAACAAACCATTGATTAATTTAAAGGAAAAGATTTGAGTATCAAGAAATCTTCTCAACCACGGAGGGAACGTTTTCTCTGCAAAGATTGTGCTTACAAACAATAAATAAAAATACAGTCATGTGTCAAGAACGACTTACTCTTGTAAAGAATTGTATAAGCTATAAATTGAAAATAATAATAGTTCAGCCAGGTGAACCAATTAGCGTAAATAATAAATGAAGAAAATGCATGGATGAATTGAATGTTCTTACACGAATATCTAAACACCGTTGATAACACTAATGATATAAATAATCTACATTGCCTCCGATCGCGTTTACACCTTGCAGTTTCGTAAGTCACTTTTCGTCTCAGGCTACCTAACCCTAAACAATACACAATCGCTATTATTCTATAGCTCAATAGTGATTGCATACCAGGACTTGTGTAGTTACAATCAGTGTGAATGTTTCTTATTTTCCGTGTAATAGCTGTACGACTCGATAATGTTTCTTATTCCCAACAATGTTAAAACATTGTACAACATAATGCTCATCCGTGCAAGCTGAAAATGCAAAATCATTATAATACCCTATATATTCCGAACCGTGCACAACTTACGCTTGGCAACTGCACTATATCCGTGGCCGAATTCGGTGTATTGGAAGGAAAACCTTCACAGGGAAGGATGAAACACCCCTTCACTTCAAGAAGGGGAAAATGTTCAGTTCAACAATCTCTATTTTTAAAATCAACACAAAAACACGACCACAAATAAAAAATACAACTGCACAAGTGCTCACTCATTAAAATTTCAATATTCGTCTTTAAACACTGAATATTAAAATAAGTATTTGCAATTCGTACACACTGAACACTAATTGTATGTGTAGATGGATAGCCAAAGGAAATGCAGAAGCATGAGAAAGGATTACGTGAAGGTGTTTACTGGGCCCTGGCACCTTTTCAACTAAGGGATGCTGTGGGCAACATTAGTAAAACTAGCCATGCTGAGTACAGTTGGTAACAAAAGTAATGCTATACAACCTCACATACCTATCAATCAGAACCAATTTAGACCCACAGTATACGCATTCTTTCCCTTTGATTCTGCTTTCTGCATTCAACAACCTACTAAAACTGTTTGAATTTAAATTTGTGTATGATCTGGTAGAAAATAATAAATAAACATCACAGCGAATTGCGCAAAATGAAGCAAATTTGGTAAGTTTATACTGTATAAGTATATGAGAAGTTATTATTTGTACATTATTCCTAGGACAGGAAACATGTTCAGAAAAGACTCAAGGAATTAATAAGTTGGAAGACGAGTTGAAGCCCATGCATTAATTCCAAAGAATATCCCGTCTACGAGACTGACAATGAGAATATGTACATTGCACTTACACCGGTGGATGAATAATTTTTGGTGCTGATGTACTCTAAATCTCAGAGTAATTCCTAGTTTAAAGTCCCAGAGGCAAGGCAAGGGGTGAGTATACGGGTTTGTACGAAGAAACTAGTTGTATAAAAGAATTCGAAACTTTCAATGCATCAAGAACCACCTGCCAAACACAACTGAACAGAAAATCTTAAGGTGTATTTCTATTCACCTAGGGGCTGAACACCTTCTACACACAATTCTCATTGTATGTATACACTTCAGCATTCCAACGACAGTGCTTACAAGTTGTATATGTACACCACGTAAAGTAGCTTAAAGATACCTGTGCCAGCTTTCCCATCAAATCTCATTCTAAAAACCTGTGTACCTATGGTGTATTGTTTTGCGTCGGTATCAATCTCAAAAGAATTTCAGTGGTAAAGGGCAACTTTGAGGCACCTCTTGACTATAACCTAGGTTACATTGTACTTGAGGTTCCTGCAGAAAGACTTGATCAACTACTTGTATTACATTGCCCTGAACTATCAAAAATTAATAGTGATAAAAGCGTTGTCGAAAATCAAACACTAGAATCTACAAAAATGATAACGATGACACTAAATCTCCACAGTATTATTATTTTATACAGTACTTTTAAAATTATTTTAAAACTATATAGTATTATTCTCCATCAACCATGGGCCAACTGTTTTTAGACAGAAACAACAGTCAGTACAGACTACTGTTGTAAGTATAGTTACAAAAAAAGTTGAATTAAAAACAGAAAAGTGAGCACGGAGAGCAAGAATGTAACAGACACCTTTGTATTTTTACCCTAACATTTGAACACCCTTTAACTCGTCTTGTGGTCAACATCCGCTTTTTTCTATTGAATTATGCAAAACTCGTCACTACACAGGTGTGTAGAGTTGAAGAATAACGCAATGTTCAGCAGATTCACATGTAACTCCATCCTTCAGATGCACTTGTGCAGTAAATGTCATGCTATGTTTCTTAATACGAATCAAGTCGACGTGACGGCGTGGAATGAAATCTATACTTCACAACCAGGGAGAGACGAAGCATAATTTCCAAGGTTTAACGAGAATGGGAAGTTGGAATAGGAAATGGTAATTACTACATATAGTTAAACAAAGTGTGTGTCGAATGTCTTAAGGTTTCTATACCTCTGCAACATAAGTCCATGGTGGAAGATATGTATATCAGCTGTGACTAAACCCTACTCCATGGGGTCGAAATAATTCATCGTGCGTAATTCATGTGTGAAGCATAAAAACAAAAGGTTGACGTTTCTTTCCACAGGGAACAGAATATACTTATTTGAAGACTGAAAATACTCAATCTGTTGAAAAACGCAGCACTGGTAGCTCATTGTGGAATTAGGTGTAGCTTGTACCGTACAAAATTATTTTTGTTTCAGGGGCAAGTCCAAGTACAGTAATAGATCGACTTTACAGACAAACGTATCCCATCGATCTCACGTTCATCTTGACATTTTGTTTTTTAATCCATTTTTCATTAACATAAGATGTAACTGTTTTAAAGTATAAACATTTTACCTAAGATATGTAATCACAATGGTATTATTAAAACATTAAATAAAAATGCCACCTAACTAAAACACCGTTTATCCTTATTGTTTACACAGGTATTCGTAAACTTGGGTGGGTGGTAGTAGCCAATGTTGAATATATTTCAAGCAAATTATTATTATCCTATGGGTAGAATGTATGTAGTATCATTTCCCCGCTTCTTAACAAATGTTTTACAGTTTGCTGAATATTGAAATACCATGTAAAAGTTAAATGAATGCTCTTTTTCGTTTTTTTTTGAATTTTTCCTATGCCTGTATTAAGTTACTGTTTCTTGATAAATATATGAAGCCTAACACTAAATGGGTCCTCCCTACAGAACTGAGCTCAAGTTGACATAATCATGTTGAAGCATTTCCTTTAGAAACTTATTAATTCATTACATATCAACTACAATAATGAATAAGTTACAATGACCACATTGTTGAGTCAGAGCTACCTACATAAAACATTGTCTCAATTCCTTACATGGAAGGAAACAAAGCAGAAGTTTTTTTAAAGTGTCATCGCGTGAACTACATTACACACATTCCATGCAACAAATATGTTAGGTGTCTTGAATGTCATTTATTTACTGCGATGTGATGACATATTGTTTAGAATGCACACCAGTCACTGAAGTAAAGGACCTGTGCTGCAATAAAAACGCTTCTCGCGGTCAGATGCAAATAATTAAATATTAAAATTAAATATTATAATATTCCATTTAGCTATTTGCACAAGGATGATGCCAACGACATATTTAATTTTAATATAGTCCCTATGATCCATTCCAGTTCCAGACAATATCTTACGAAGATTGTCACCAGTCACCACTGACATTCCGAAGTTTGAAAACAAACGAGGAACACAAATTGGAACTTTTAAACTTACTATTACAGTAGCTTGATTTGTGCCTAAATAAAATATAACGTCATATTGCCGATGAGGAAGGGTATGAGAAATTTTGAGGAAACTTGTAGGAACCATATTTTACCTATAGGTACATTTCCTTTTAATTTGAGTAGCAGGTGGTATATGAAGCTCAAGGGGCATTTCGAGATTTACAGATGATACGCTGATCGCACAGATTAATGATATGCCTGATTATAAAACTTGCTTTCATTTTTACAATTTTTACAAAAACACCTTTCAAGATACACTGACCTCACAATGATAGAATTGTAATATAAATTCGTCAGTCTTAGATGGTCCCGATTAATTGCAACTTGTCTTCATGTATGATAGTAGAGATACATTGTCATAGAGTATTATATCAGCAAGTCTTATTAAGAATGATTGCGTGCAAGCATTTTCCATTATTGAAATGCGTACCCAGTTCTGTCAAAGCTAATTTAAATTATGTACAAGTACTTGAAAAAACAAAAAAATTGAATCACCAAACATGCGAGCACACGTAGGAGAATAAAATGAACTTGACAACAGTTCAACCAGTGCACAATGCATGTACGTTCCTGCTTTACGACCAGTAAATAAAACGGTAGCTACAATACACAATATCACTTGGGATATCTGATACGCAATACACTTTATACCACACACACCAATTAAATATAAATGGGTAGCAAATTTTAGTAATATATCACCTACCTGGTACAGTTATGCTATTAAAGCTCATGTCCACGGTATGCGTTCCGATGTCATGAGGTAGAAAAACTGCACGGAACCGGTGGTCACCTAACGCTTTTACTTGGCTGGTCACTCTCCCTATAAAAAATAATTTTGATTGAGTTTCACACCAATACGGATCATGGGGCATTATTTGTGTAGTTTTGTTGTATTATTAAATCACCTCCATCAACTAGAATCGCCAGATGGCCCACTCCTGCTCCTCTTCCATCAACTAAAATCAGTATGTTTATTAGTTCAATTTCTATTCAAAAATAAGTTTTTCACCATTTAAAAATCAATTTTTAGCTTACTTTCGATTTCAACGGGGCGACCTACCACCCCATTTGGCACACGGGTAACTCTTATGGCTCGTGGGTTAAATACAGCAGCTCTAAATGGCGATCCGTCGATAGGTGTATCACCCACAGAGACATTTACTAAATATTCACCTACTTCGCTAGGCACGTATTTGGCACTTATGGAAGAACCGTTATCAATTATGCGAACTGGAGAACGGCCGTTGGGACCTAGATGTATACAAAAAATAAATTTTGAAATTTTAGTAGGTAAACTACTGGTTTGCCGTAGTCTTTAAAAATAAAAACACACCAATAACTTCGACATTTAGATTATCTAGTGCTGTCTGGCCGAATTCTGAAGTCACGGAAACAGTCGCAGTAGAATTGACTAACACCATTCCTAATCCATCTCCATCGACGACAAGGTCTCCAAAATTATGAGGGCTCCCTCGAATCCCATTTCCATTCGTTGTTTTCGTTGTAGAGGAAGCCACCCGTCGGTCTTCCAGTCTGTGATTTACAGTGGTGTTGTAAGTGTTGGAGCTGTTGTAATTACTGGCCGAAGTTTTGTTCAAATTTTGAAGAACAGAAGAAGTTTTGGCACTTGAAGTGTTGTTATTTACATAAGAATCGGATAACAAGTTTTTACTACGACTATTGGATGTAGATTTTAGTGCTGACGCAGAAGAAATATTTTCAGTTGAACTTGTCAGCGTACTATTGTGATGAGTTCCGTATTTTATGCGGGAATGAACGGCATCAATACTATCTTGAACATCGTTCATATCTAAAGATTGGTACTTTGATTTCCTATTTGAACTTGAATCAAACGAAGAGCTGTTCTTGATATGGGAAAATTGAGAGATATTCGACTCTCCTAACACGTTGTCCCTATCAAAACTCCTGGTTTTTCCATGAGTTGGTGAACTTCCGTCGTGGCGTCGTCTGGATTTACTGGAACCCACGCGAAGGCTGAATGGTGATCCTGAAAAAATCATATAAGTAAATATTAAATAAATTCAAATTTAAAACTGTATTCATTTAATATTACTTTAAGAAAGCACACTCTATAATTTAAAACCACTAATGGTTTGATGCCGTTTTATTCTGGCCTCGAACCATACAGCCTTTGAAAACGTATTCTTTAAATTGTGATTACAATTTAATAAATAATTTGCGTTTTACAACGTTGCTACTATTCACAATTTGGATTCAAGCCCCCAGTCAATTGTTTAAATTTTAATTGTTTGTGTGTACCTCGTATTTCAGACCCGTTGAAGTATATATGCACTCGGTGTTTTCCTCCATGTAGAACAGGCAAAAGAATCCTTTTGACGCCATCAGCAATGTATTCAGTGTTGTACGGAATAGACCTAGAGAATTTAATCAAGGTCTGTATTAGTGGTTCAATAGAATAGAAATTGCATTAATTTTGTTGGGTTATAAACGTACCAATCAATATATTAAGTTTATTCTACACAGAAAGTCCAAACAATCATACCGTGACAAAAACACTTTATAAATAATAATAACATATTTTGCAGCAGCTGTCAACAAATTATAAATGTATATTATACAACCGTGAGATATGAAATTTTAATTTCTTTAGAATTTACTTCATACGCTAAAATCTCTGCAGAATGACTGTATAAATTAAAAATCAAAACAACATCTGGGTGCAACTCATTAATAAGCAAATTTATGTACATCCAAATTGAACAATCAAAGCACATCTATAATATGCACGTTGACTCTCTCACTGAATTAATAATGAGTTTTAACCAGAATAGAATTAACTAACTTTTTCGAATGTACTAGATGAATACTAACCTCCCCTCATGAGTAACATCAATATCGATTTCACCCAAACCTCCAGTTCCTCGTGAGTCGCAAATGAATGCGAAGGGCAATCCTGGCAGGGCACCCTCCAAAGTGTCCAACTGAATGTATTAAAAATTTACAACTTTAAAACTTCTCTCATTAGCATTTTAAGATTCATAAATTACGTTGGTTATTGCAAAATACTATACCTTGACACCATTTGGATCAAAAGCAAAGCACGGAAACGGTGATCCTTGGATGTCTTTCCCTTTGTATAGTACATTAACCTTCCATTCCCCTGGTTCATCCGGTTTGAAAGTAGCTGCAAATCCACCGGGAACTTTGTTCACTGCACAAGGCTTACTGTTGCCAGTTGGAGAAATCGCTACCACTTCCATGAACTCTTGTTTTGCTCCGGCAGGACTAGAATCTTGAGGATTGACCAAAACTTCGACAACGGAACCCACCGCACATGGTTCTAAACCAGTATAGTTGATACGACTGACTACTGGCAAGATTCGACATTTCAACGGCGACCCGACCACTGGTTCTCCCTGGTACTTAACTACAACCTCATGTATTCCTATTTCTGTAGCCGTGAATGTTCCTTTAGTGATGAAGGGGGTTTGTGCATTTAGACGGCAGTCTACTTTGCCGGAAGGTCCCTTCACTTCTATGGTGATTTCCCGAGTATCCGTATCATCCTCTTGACAGTCCACAGTAAAATTTATCTGTAGTTTGCAAAAATTATCATGTTATATAAATTTGCATTAATTAAAAGAAACATTTTCATAATTTATTTGCGTGCATGTAACAGGTGTGCATCCTCACCGGAACACCTTTACGAAATGTATTCGTTTCCCAGGTAACGGCAACTCTTTGACCCGGAGGAGGTTTCTGAGGGAGCCACTGATAAGCTGCTGTGTATGCCATGACGCCCAAATGGTCAACCGCAGGATCGGCCATATCTTTGGGTCTTAGCAGTGAAGTCACGCCTAGCTTTTCTCCACCTTTCATTCCTGTGTGTAATTAACAAAAATATAAATTAAGTAACATCACCATATAACACTTAAGAAAATACCGGTCTTATAAACTGGCCTTACCCAACCCCTCATTCTACTATACACATTCGTGACTCACACCTAAAGCCAAACTTGATGACAATAGTCCTCCAGTGTAAATGCATAATGTAACTTCGAGTATCATTACTTGCATTATTTGCATATTTATATAATATTAAATTGACGCAATAAATTTTGAATGCATTCCCTCGTACACACCTACTGACAAGTTGGATTCCCAATGTTCCGGGTCAGTCGACACTGTGTCTATTCCTGGTGTTGGACCTCCGTATGATCTCACTAGCTCACATAAAAATCTGCCATCATTCCAATCCGTCTGCAAAAATATAAAATCAGTTTTGAGGAATTCCATTTTCTTATTACTTTTTAACTTACTTAAGTATGCATAAAAATGTATAAACTTTAAAACTTATTGTTTTTCATACGATTTGCATCCAACTAAAAGCGTGTTTAATTGTGACTTCAAACTAAGGTGCACAAAATTTTGACGTTGTTTTTCAAAGTTATAGCATCTTTGCAAAAACAAACATTATGTACTCCAACATATACATTTTTTAACGTTTTTATATTGACAATTTTCGTTCCATTCAACTTCATAAAATACAAATGATGACAAAACAAAGCAAATAACATTTGTTTATACATAAATATATTCAGCTGACATCCGTTTTAATGGAGTGATGCCTGTTTATGGAATGTAGTGTGTGTGTACATACGTACAGTATTCGTGTTTGTTCCACGGGGCTCAAGGAAAAAATCAATTTTCAACTGGGGTGTATTTCAATGTCGATTTCTCCACGATTTGTGTGTAGGTACGTAACAATCTCCAAATTGTGCATATGACGCCACAAGATGTGACAAGGCATATGTGTGTTGTGTCGATTACATAAATCTTTGTGTTGAAATACAATGCGTAACAATACTTCGATAATAATTTGGTTGGCTACTACGCAATGAAAACAGTTTAATCTGATATGACCATAAAGGAAATTGTTCTGCATAAATCAATATTTTGTGTTTATAAATACTATCTTCTTTTCCGCAAAATATTACACGCAGTCATTAATAAAAGGGTTTTCAATAGTGCATTACCTACAGATTTAGATTAAAGTGAATATCACATCACATGCGATTACATTAAATACATTTGCATAACGAAAAGCGAAGTGAGAAGCTTACTAACTTTGCATTCCTTGCTCCTACTACAAACGCTCTTTATAAGGATGAATATCTTTATAAATCATTTATTACTAACTGCACCCAACTTTAACAGTTGATTGATAGCTACAGTAAGCAGAACTTCCTTTCCCACAGATTAAGTCAATCCAGCAGGAAAAGGAAAAAACGTTTCACGTTTCAGGCATTTGTTTTCTTAAGGCAGATAGCCATGAGAAGAAATTATTTCTGCCAGGATATACTGAATTTATTTCATTGGAACGTAATTGAAGGAACGTTATTAAACTAATAGAAAATTAAAGTTTTACTTTATCTCGTTTTGGACTTTGAAGCCATTTTTACAACCTACGTTTTATAGAAATACTGACATTAAAAGTGTATTTATATCATTAAACATAGTATTAATATTAAATTGATATTTTATACCAACTCTATCACAGTCCTTATTGTTGCATAGAAGATTAACTTACGGTAAAATTGGAAATATGTCGCTCAGGTAACTGGTTACGAATCCAGTTCAATGTAGCCCTATATCCGGGTCCATTCTCTCGCATAAAGTATGATACATAGGTCATTCCGGATAATTCATCTAAATGAGGGGAAGCTAAGTATTCGGGTTCGAGCACCACGGGTACTCCCAATTCTTTCCTTGCTAATTCCATGGCAACTCTACAGTTTCTCTCGCCATCGTTTGGATCCAAGTTTTTCCAGTTGGGGAACAAACCGGGTCGGCAATAATCAATCAGTGCTGATAAATTTTTACCGCTATTCCAGTCCGATGTGAAATTATTAATTTGGCACCCGGGAAGAACAGACCTGAGCCAGGCTAGCATCAATTTCTTGGGTGGAAATTTTGATCGCCCGATCTGGTACCTGACGATGAGTGACCATATGAGGCCCAGGATTAACTTAAGGTTTCCATTTACAATATCCTCGCTTCCTGTGAAATCATACAAGATGAATCATAACATTACATCACACAACAAAAGCAGAAAACCAGTTTCAGCGAAAGCTTGGTTTATATACACTGGAAATATTTTCCCAACAAAAAATGAGCATTCTTGAATACCAGATCCATGAGGAATGAAGCATGATTAACAATGCGGGCAGCTTATATTTGTAAGCCGAGTTGTAACGTAGCAAGGTGAGTCAGCGTGGTTTATAGCTTCACACAGTTTTTCTAAGGTTGCGCATAGTTTTTGTAAGAGCGGTCATAAATTTCGTAAATAATTCTTACAAAATGACAAGGAATACACTGAGACCCACATTAAGGATTCTGAGCCTAAAATACCAAAGCTATTGAAAATATTTAAGGCTCTTTGCCTGCATAGTCACCGCTAAATGTACACCCACTAATAACTACACTCTGAAGTTATGTATACAAAAGGATATGAGTGATAATCTAGCTAATTAATAATTTTGTATATATTTTATGATGTCCTTGTGCTCCGACGTATTATAAACATTACAATGTTGTCTTGAGCTGCACATGTGTGTGCTCTGACATATAGAAGCGGGATTGAGTAATAGTGGTGTGAATTGCATTATAGTTTCACTTTATAAAGAAAGAAGGATCCACCCTGTCATGCCGTAAATGGTAAGAGGTATAGAATGAGATTGCCATTGCAATTACACGGTAAGTATTTTATGATTGAGAGCAGTTGAATAAGCTGGCATCAGTGGCTACCCACATTTTATTTCCTTTTTATAATGGTGTCAGTGTCACTTTTGTTTTCTGTGTTATTTCATGGTGGCTTCAAAATCCCACATCATCACCTTCGACTTTTGCTCTCCCAAGTCAACTCATTATCTCATAGTTTGCTCAAAATGTGCGAAAGAATAACACATGTTAGTAACGGCTCAAATGCTCGACCGAATATATGTGATATCAGCATGTAAAAAACTCTCAGCGGAAATGTTAAAAAGATTAAACAACACACCAACATCCTAAGTGCTGTACTTATATGTGATGCTGTCCTATACTAAATGCCTACGAACATGCCAGCAGCAATATGCAAAGGTGTGTGCTTAGAATTCTGATATAAATGGTTTAACTGATCTAACAGTTAGCAACACAAAGGACTCATAAAGTCAAGGACTTGACAGCGAAGTGATTTCCTAATTCAGGAAGAAAGTATACAGAGCCTGAGAATTAAAGTTTACCTTTGACTTTCAAAACAGCTATGTATCAAGTTTGCTTCCACAAGTTGCCCTTACTCATAAATGGGAATTTCTTGTCAGCTATAATTACTACCGAATACTAATATTACAATCGCGTCATCAAAATGCAAATAAATCTTGACGCTGTTCATTTGACAAGTCTTTATTGTAGTACTAATAAGTAGCTAGTGCATAGTAGTGTGAGACGATGGCATAAAATGCTTGGATAAAAATCATTCTAAATCTATTAGTGGCTGTGATTCATCCCTAAATAAGTTTACTTGCTCCTTAAGACGTTCCCATGTGAGATCGTCCCATTAATAACTATATAAGTACTTATACAAGCAAAAATGCCGACAGTTGTTTGAATGCCATACAAGTTTTAAAACTCTTACTCTTGTTTATCCCTGAATTTTATACTGAGTTTTCTCATTCCCTTCGTAGAATACGATAAGAACCCATCAAGTAACAGGTTAAGCAGATGTGTTAGTCAATGGAATACAGAGGATGCAAAAGTATGCATACCTATGTATGTACATTACAACAGTCCCAACTCCCAACACACTGAGTTTACATGTCAAATAACTCCGAACATAGCAATATATTATCAAACAATCTTTTCTACATACACTGTACATATAGCTTCGGGAATTTACCCATCAGCCTTGAAAATGCTTCATAATTCCATTTCTGTGAATACTTAAACTTGCATTTATTTGTCAAAAGACTTCACATGGAATTGCTCAAGGTTCATCCCTTAACAGTTTATAGTAAACTGGTAAATAGTGGCATTACATAATAGATTACGTATCATTGCCCTCGTTTCCTTTTCGCCTTTTTTGAAACAAGTAAATAAGGTATAAAATCAAAGAAGAGTATTGTCAGGGGGCGAAATCGTTGTTAGTGCAATTTATCTTATACAGTGTCTAAATACCAGGTGTACAGATAATATGCAGTCGGAATCATTTTGGTATAGAAACTAATAATGTTCGTTCATAAAAAATCTTAGAATTTAGATAAAACTTTTGAATTTATTCTTTAGCACGTATAGATGCGACTGAGTAACGGCTCGCCACTGTATACATGCGGCATGTTAAGCTTCAAACGCCATTTATACATCAGGAAAACATTTTAAACACGCACAGAAATATCTCATATTTCCTTGGGGAGAATACAAATGTCATTTGAAGTGAGGACATGAAGTATCTACAACCAGCTTAACTTCCCATTCCCATGACGTGCCTTGAGAAGCTTAAGCTTGGCTATTTAAACTACACTAATTGCCATAGCGTCACCGTTTCATTCCTAAAATAAAAATATATCCCCACTATAGCATCAGTATAATCTATGAGATATAAGCGTGGACTAACAATGTAAAGCAAGTTTTTTGCGCATCTGTAACAGCTTATCTATATGAAGTCTTCGGTCAGCTCCACTGATATATACAATGAATTTTATGCAGTGACAGAAACTGCAAAGTAGGTAAAAAGCTAGCAAATATTTTTGCAGTCATTATATATATGATAAAAACTTAAAGAACTCGAATGGTCTCACATTATACTTTAAGTTACCTACAGCAAGTGTAAAGTACCTAGTCAGAATTTTGAATAGATTTTAATTGCACACCCCTTCCTTATAACAATGTTCTGTATACAACCATATCTTCTACTTCAGGGAAGCATTCAGCAACAACAATAAAACTTGCGAATATTTGAAATCTCCTTTGTATTTTGGTTGTTAACTTCTTATACTACCATGACTTTAAATGATAATGAAGGCAATAGAATTATTCAGTGAAAAGAAAATTCCAAAGTTATGCATTACGTCAGCCTAATTTTAATATTTAATGCATTTCATGCACAATTTTCAACTTTCCAGCCCCAGCTCCTGCATGTACAAGTTCCTTTTCGTCACGAAAACTTATACTGTACATATTGAACAATGGCTGCTAACTGAAGCGAAACAGTTTTGTAGCCATTTGAAATGACTAGGTTGCTTCCGATTCAGCGGAAAGATCTTCAGTACTTTGACAATAAGAAACAATATTGACAGCCTTTTTTACGCATTTTGTCCCATACAGAAATACTACATACATGCATAATTACATTAGCACATTAACTACACACGAGACAACACGATTGGGACTGGCGATTTTTATTGCGAGAACTTCCTGACAATTGCTGGTTTTGCTTACAAGTGTAGAGGTATGTATAAATAACAATAATACTAGTAATGAAATATAGCGCATGATTGATTACAACCATAGATGAAGTCACAAACATTTCCTTCCTATACTTTGGTAAGTTATTGAAACTTGAGCCTTGCAAATTTAGGTAACACGTCGACCGAACAACTTAATAAACGAACCATTCACGCTTGCAATGAAAGCTAATATGCCTGTAAGTGCGTGTAGCGCCTGTTTAAAAGTTAGTTTTATGGCAGCCTTATGCAATACGGTGTTAACAGTATAGAGTACAAAATAAAAAACGAATCCGTAGGAAAAAAATTCTTGTTGCTATTAAACTTTGGCAATATGTATGCGGGATACACATTACCCATAATTGTATATAACAGTGTATCGACTTCGGCAGTAATGTGAGTAATTGTGGAAACGTGTTCATGATATTATGCTTCTATACCGTGATATATGTAACTTGAAATCTGAAACATACACTCATCATACTTTCAGTGCATACGTGTAAATATAACTTATAACATGCATACTTCATTAATCACGTATCACGTTAAGATCTTCCAGCTACACCAAAGGAATACATTCCAATGAAATTCAGTGGAATAAAATCTATACACCAACGGCTTCATAAATGCTCACCATATAGTTGCGTTAAATGCTTAAGTGCTGGTAATCTTGCTGGTAATTACAAAGTTTCTTCCTCCGAAATTATTTGAATGCAGGAAACGGAAAGCAAAGATAATTTTTATGTCGAAAGAATTATTTTAACTGTTTTGCTAGGGAGGGCAAAATTTTATTCTTTGAAAGTGATGCCACATGATGTCAAAGGAAGGATGTCTAATTAAACCAAAAAACATTTAATAAACTTGTGTGATTTTGCAGAAAATTGCCTAAATACAGTGATTGGTACTATCATAGAAATCGCAGGATACAAAAAGTTATTGCAGGTTTACACATTTGGGTCTTGATTTGATAGAGCATATATGCTCATTAAGCAAGCTGCTGACAGGATTTTTAAAGATAAAATTCACACATACAACGCCCTGATAATGAAAAGCTGATGGAAGGAAACAAATGTAACCCAAAACTAGTTGAATACGATGTTGTAAATTCAGGCATGACAAGGTTCTCGATCTCATTACTTCATCTATATAACGCATGTACCTGTGTAATTATATGTATGAATGTAATTAAGTACGGTGCCGTGCAATATAACCAAAGGGAAGTATCTGCAACTGCCAAGCGTGGGTGTTTGAACGAACTAGAAGTTAGAATTGAAACAATAATTACATATGTTAACCAAATCTACTTTAGCCTCTTTACAAACATTTTTCACACATAAGATGCAAATTTAGCTTAAGTAGTTTTAGTGTGTAAATGCATACGTACATACAGGTATATTACTCAGATTGTATTCCGGCAAATAGACCAAAATTGTAAAGATCCTTTACCCCGTCATTTGTCCAATTGCTGCATTATACATATCGTCTGTGGAGATGCAAAGTGGGCTATATCAATGTGCATCTAAATGCAGGATGGGATATCCACCATCAATTGAGTGCAGGGTGGGATTTCCCATTTTAATTGATGGAAAACGAAAAACAAACTTCGTCGTAATTTCACTGCAAGATGAGGTAACCACCGAGGTTTCCATGTTATTTTAATGCCGTCCAGTTTTAAAACGCATGAAAATGTATTCAATTGGAAATAACTAAGTTATCCCACCTTGCAGTTTAACTGCTGGTGGATATCTCATCCTGCATTTAGATACACATGGATATACCCCACTTTGCAATCCTACCTGCGATATGTGCGTACGGGTTGTTAACGTCTAGAACAGCTTTTTATTGTAACATACTCCAATTTACAAGTTTTATACTTAATTTCTCGCCCGCAGCCTGTGCTAAACACATCAAACGTTACTGCTAACTACTACATAAATTCAAACTCAATAAATTTTGATATGCATCAAAAAGGTGCAGACGCGTCTTTTGCATCGATTTGATTTTAAGCAGTATCTTATTCTAGCCTTGAGCTTAAAACATCGCTAGAAACAATCTTTGTAATTAAGTACATACTTTAGACCTGTATTGCGTTCATAAAATTTACTTACAGCCAAAATTTACTGAGAGATTATTATAATAAATGTCACAATACCGCACGCTATAAATAAGGTTGTCTCATTCCAGTAGCAATTAACTACCTGATGGCTTAATTAGCTTTTCAGGATTGCACGAAGCCACAACTCAAGTCCACAAATATTTCAGTAGCCCGTTGGGGCTAGAGTGCTACAATTTTGAAATTATGACGACCATTCAAGTTTAAAATAACAAGCTACCAACCTGCGCCCCTATGAGGATAATAGAATCGAACCCACACAAATTAATTTTGAAGAATGATACTGCTGTTTCCAGTCATTTGCTTCTGTGTCAACCTTTGTTCCAATCACTTACCATTATAATAACAGAGGCAAATAATTCAAATTATTGTTACCGAAGGTCTTGTTAGATAGTCTGATATTTGTTATTGTCAAGACGTTATGTGGGTTCGTCCTCTGTTTAATAATCCATGTACTTAAATGTAGATGTATACTTGTGCTGTGCCATTCATTATTCCTATAAACTGACATTCATTCATCAAACTAGTTACTTTTGTAGATGGGTTATGACATGGCCAGCTAGATATAATCGTGGATAATAAACAGGTAAATGAGTGTCGATGAGACGAATATAGTCACACTAGGCAATTTACACTATTTTTACGGCAAAGTTAGTCACACAGAAGACAAGTACTTTGACAGAATATCGAACCAAGTTTTTGATACAATCATGTTCTTTGTAGTTGTTCCAAAGCATCATTGAGCATTCAGTGACAAGAGATGTTTCGATACGAGTTAGCATGACAACAAACTGTGCTACAAATTAAGACATTTAAATACAGGTGCGGGGCACATTATACTGAAAAATTGTGACTTCATTTTAGGCTGCCAAAATGTCAACTTGAGAATAAGACACGCACAGAGAATACATCAGGGCAGGATATTTGCTTGTTGAAATCATTGCGTAAAGTGAGTGCTACAGATATGTATTTGTGAATGCCTATAATTACTAATATAGACACGCAGCCTGAGAGGAGCCCCACTGCACCATGTTATATGCAATAGTTCAACAGTTAGATATATGATTGTTAAGGTTTTAAATTAGAAAGTGAACAAATTGATGCAACAGAGATACCAACAATCACATGTAAATACTTTGGGTAGGAGGACGACTGTGCCAGTTTGTAGTTTGCTGACTTGTTTGAGCAGCATCATTTAGCAAGGCAAGGATCATGTAATTCGTGGGAGTTGATGTGCACTTTTGCTCACGAATGTGCGTATGACATCTGACATTAAGACAACTTTTTGCCTGTGCGGTGATGTTTTGCAATGTGCTTCTTTTTAGGGTCGTATTAAGCATTTACAAACAGCAGATCTTGCTATTTTGCATATCTTACCAACTCCATTGATAATTTCTAACGATTTCCGTTGTACATGATTCGCTTAAACCGTGGTTAAGCACATGTATTTTCCTTTTTTAATTTTTATCTCATATTTCCACTGCCATTTACTCTTAGAAAAATGTCCGCATTAGCCCACTACAAATGATGTGTGTAACAATCGCTCATTGAATTAGAAACGCAAAAAGTAGGGAAACATTTCCTTACACACAATAAATGCCATTTTCAAAAGTGATAAAATTAAAATATGCAATATGAATACATAATGTGGAGAGATCCTGCATACTTGTCTCGAAACTTGTGGCATCAATCTAGCAAAAATTAGGTATTGAAATTATTTGACAGCAAGTACTTACCAATGTTAACTAATTTTACTCCATCGGAGGAGATGGCATCTAAAGCTCGGGCGACATTTTCAAACATCTGATGCTGATTAAGAGGCTTATGAATTTTTCTTAATGTCCTCTTCTGAAGTGCTTCGACGAGTGCAATGAGTGCTACACCGTCACATAAATCCGTACTTAAGTCTTGAACTGTGAGGCCCAGGGGTCGTAAATGCTCATTGACCCAATTTCGGAATGTATGTGCTTGAATCTCTATCCAGAGATCCTCATTCCCTTTTATCTGCATTCCTTTCGCTGCATGGCCTTCCGGACTTCGTGCCACTAGACCCACCTTCGAACATAATTAAGATAAATCATAATAATTTACAATAAACATTCAAATTTATTTTACATGGACATACCTCCAATGTCAATTGCCATGGTTGTAGCCCACAACAATCTTTCAGAATTCTAAATTGCACCTACTTGCATATACTACATAATATCGTTGGTTATGTACATCATTGGAGCATCGTGACATCCACAATTATTTGCCTCGTCACAAGCACTTCTCCAAAGATGTAACAGCTATTGATGGCTTTTCAATGTAAACTTATTTCTCTACCTTTTTATCTTTCCCAGCGCTTTTATCAAAGCAAACAAATTAACACACTTTTGAACGAATTTCATCATGCGTTTTTTGACTTTGTTGTATTGTTATTACTTCATATGGCAAACATAATCATCTTTAATGTTTCCTCTTGTTACTTTTATCTGGTGTAATGGACTGAAAACAAAAGTTAGACTATAAAATCAACGCTACACGATCTGTTCATTAAATATTAAGTTTATCACTCTTAAGATTAATTATTAACACCTTCTACTCCTTTGAATTATTCATTAAAACATCATCAGCGCATTATCAGCCCATCGTTCATCGCATGCCGTTTAAATGGCTTTATGTTATGCAATTAACGCTCAGTTTTTTCGACTTCCATGGCCTCTTCTTTGTAAACAGATGAACATGATTTCATGCAGGACGAGATCACTTCCTTTTGTTTCACAAATGGTAACGCGAGTGGCTACCTTCTGATACCTAATATGAGTTAACTTTCGTACGCTTGTCGTCTTGAAGAAATCGAACTATTTGCATAATCATAAAGTTGAGGAATTTCAAAATAAAGATTTACAGAGAAAATTCTAATCAAAGGAATTTGCAGTTGATGAACGTTGGCTTCAGTACTAACTAAATTCACTCAATATGGTCAAACTTAACATAGGGTTTCACTTTGCATACATATTTAAGTATGCATATTGCTTTTGTATAAATAAATGCGAACAGTTTGTTAGCCTCAAAGTAGTGTCCAATGCTAATAACAATATTGTTGATCTCGCACCCATAATGATTGGCCCGACTGCTAAATATATTCGCTCTACAAGAGTTGAAAAACCGTTGGAACCTGTGAACAACAACCATAACCGTAAAGAATAATTTTAAGTAACGACTTGTAGCGTTACCAGTGAAAATAACCGAACTAGTATTTTCTTCAATCTTCGGCGAGAGCAGTTGTAATTTAGCCGTACGGATGAAACAATGTTTTAAAAACTTATACGCAAGCTGTTGGAACTAATTGCTTCAAACATTTTCATCTAAAATGCCATTTATTACGGCATGGCTACTTACCACAATACAAATACATATCGTCATTCGTACTTGTACGCCTTTTAGCTTATAAAATTACGGCTGTAAAATGTTAAAACAAAACGGTTCCAATCATCTATCAAACCTCTCTACGGTTGTATGACTTACAAACCATCTGGGAAGAAATATTTTTGTGTCATTCATTGTTGAACTTTCAAAAACGTATACGTGCGATACAGACTTATGAAACAGAAGAAACGTACTGGAGACTGTTTCACTCAATTTAAATTCTTTGAATGTAACTTGTTAACATCAGAGTACATACGAATAAGGAAGGTAAAATTCCATAATTACATTCATGCGTCCACTGTACAATACAGATGATAATGGTGATGTAATGAAAAAAATGATGTCTTCCTGCACAGAAGTACATATGTACAACCTATGTAGTTTATGTGAAAAACTATGTTGGATTGTAAACGGAAAATGCAGTGTCAATCATAACCACAAGGCTGCAGTTTGCTAAACAATAAGAGCAATATTAAATGGGAGAACAGTGATACAGCATATTGCTCAAGCTTGTGGGAATGTACTTACAGACGTACCTTGTATATAAAGATACAAGAATATAATAAGTATCGGGATATCTATCATAAGGACATTGAAATCCTCAGGGAAACGTCACAGAGAAATAAAAACACAATTGTGCATAAAATAACATGAAAAATGAATACCTCACAGGTAATGATATGTCAATCGACAACAAAATCAAGGGAGAAAAATATTTCGAAGACCCTGAACCCTTTAAAACAAATTCTCACCCTAACCTTAACTCATGAGAGGTTATGAAATAAGTTTCACGGAAACTCATCGAAGGCTTCATTTGATTTTATATCACGGATTTATTATCCTATCAAATAATACAGGAATTCATATAATCTGACTTACAGGAACTTAAATCTGTATCTAACAACAAGCACTTTAATTTGGGATTATGGCGTCCTCCGAGCCAATAATAACAGTAGCACCTTCACACTTTGTAAGACAATTTTCTCAAACGATTGATCCAACAACCGGAAAATTATACCACGCGATAAAATCATAGAAAAACATCTAGGTATTTATAATCGTATATTTCCCCAATTAAAACATAATAAAACATTCAACTATGCTGACAGTGAACCTTAAAATTACCTGAAATTAAATACCGTGGATTCCAGAGAAATATATTTATTCTTTAAAATTTACTTGCCTTTTATTCCATTGAAAATTCCCATATTCAAGCCATGCTGACAAATAAACGTACGCTATCACTAACAATGCTACGTTCAGTTAAAATCTGTGGTCAAAGAATATTTTTCTCAAGTGTGTCAGTCTGTCATTGCTGTCGGCAATGAGCACTCCTTTCTTGGACATGGACAATTATGGTCATGAAACACAAAAACTTCCAGACAAGATTTCCTCTACTCATTCTCTATAGCAGCAACAACGTGCTTGCTTTACCACATTTATTCATACCTGTAGATACATTTAATATGATTGAGCGTGCGACATCACTTGTATAGTCAACACAGCGTAGGAACACACATACTTTTCACATTTAATGTAGCCAATTCATTCCCTATAAGAAATTAAATTACGTAAGCGAAACAATCATGGTAGTTTACAGATTCTCTCTCATCTCAGAATTATGTGTGTGTGTAAAGCACTTACGTAGGATTTGGTCCTGCATGCAATACAGAATAAATATGCACAGCGTAGGTCCTTTACAAACATTTACATTTGCATTATATAGACAGAATTGATGTCCGGAGGAATGTTTACTATATATTGAACATGTACTTGAAGGATATTAAATAGCCAAGAAAGCGTACATGTATTATGAAAATGTGACAAACAATCTAATAACATTCAATGACCATATCCATGTTCAACCCATACATTCACGAGATATTAGCATAAGTGATTGATAGGATAAAAGATTCAGGGGATGACTAACGTGGTCATAACGCGTGGGAAAGCTTATCTCATCTGTTACCCGGGATCGTCATTGTCATGAAAAAAAAATTTTAATTTGCTTAAATTATATTCTATCGCGTCATGCATTTTAAACACTCAAGTAGTGTTTGCAACATTAAGGGAATGTTTTTCTCATTGATGCGCAATTTTATTTGACACCGCGTTCACTCTTGTACATTCAATATTCTTGAAACCATCAGCATAATGTTGTTTCATCTTAAGTATTCAGATTTAATGTTAGCTTAATCTTGCAAGTAATAACAGTTTAAATGACACTATGAGTAAAGAATGCAAACAACTGATGGCATATTTTCATTGAACTGATATTGTTGAAACACAAATAATGTTATCTCTCAAATAGTAATAATATCTCTACAAATTATTTACAAAAAAATTCAGAGTAATAAAAATTAAGTTACCTTTGATATACGATTATCCTCCGGTTGCAGCATGGCTGTAGTCGTTGTTTAAATAATATTTGTCAGTTCTGAATCCCTTCAGTAAACTATTTTCGGAGATATTAGATTCTCAGCGTTTTGTACGACATGTGTGGATTAAAAATAATAATGCAAACACACTAATATGAATGACAACAACGGGTCACTTGTAACGTTTAGCGGCAACTATGATAATGCTGGACATTTTATTTTTTATTTATTCGCAGTTTCCGACTCGATGAAGAAATGAAAACTATAAAATTGGCACTAGTGATAATATAACAAAATATAATGAACTGTATTGCACAAATTCTTAAAACTGAAGAGTATACAATCACAAAATGATTCAACTTACATTTATTTACAGACAGCTGAGCCAAGAGCAACGAATCAGTGTGAAATCGCAAGTAGAACTAAATGCATCTCCAGTGTTTGACTCCTTACGATTCCATGCCAGGAGAACCAAACCCTCGCGTTTTACTCAACAGGTACATAGCACGCAGGTATCACAATATAAGAACTTACTGTGCAACAGGTATTCACTCCACTGGTGGGATTGAGATAGAAGGGAGCAGTTAATAATCTCTTGCAGGTGCCTGTGCTTCTATATAAAAGCAACCGTACCCAAAAAAGCTATATGGTAGACTATATCTAGAAGAGACTTTATAGTTAGAGAGACTTTTTATGTTCTTTTTCGTTGTTCGCTCTATATATACATACGTTCTCACTTGGTACTTATGCTGCTCTAACATAACTACGCTAGGCTTACTGAGCGCCTTCTACATGAACAGAACCAACAATGAGCATAATAGTTATAAATACCTGAAAGCCATGGTATTATTACATGTTCTTTGAGAATTATTTTGAAGTAATTTTTTTCAATGAATATGGGTTTTATACTTCAAATTGGACATGACAGCATTTGTAGTTTGTGTACCAACTCCTGTATTGACATTATTGGCAATTCTACTATCTCCATCTGTATCCCTGGTATGCATTCAAAATGTTCTTGTTATTGTTGAGGCTCAGTCGTATATTCACATTCACAAACTTCCCTATCTTTAAACTTCACAAGTCCATAAACCCACATTTGTGCACTGCACCACGCATAACTTTACTAATCCAAAAGAAGGTATTCGAAGTATCTCGCCATGTGTATATACGTTGAAACCAAGGCCACTGTGTATCATGCATACTTTCACTTTCTTTTGCAATCTACATATTTACACAGATGAATCAAGATTAATCCATCGCATACTCTTGTCTGGACTGAACTAAACTATGTAGTATAAATAAGTATTAAATACTTTGAAAATAAATTATTATCATAGAATAAAATCATATGAACATTCATCACCATTACATGCCTTACTGAAAATGAATTAAGTCAGTCTCCCCCCTTTAGATACTTGTATTCAAAACTTTAGCAAAAACTGATTTCCTTCTGCTGTTTAGTAACGATGTACCCCAGAGATGAGAATAATAATAACAAAGCAGAGAAGAGGAAACGTCAGCGAGCCCTTGTAGTCGTAGGGAGTAACTCCACCTGAGTGAATTTGCTATACGCCTCAAGATTGTATATGAACGGGTGAGACTGAAACCTCCTCTCAATTGTATTATGATGTTACAAGGAACGTAATGTTTATTTTAACAAGAACTATTTAGAGGCGAAGGTAAATTAGCAGGCTTTATAAATGGTTGCAGCAATGTGTTTGGTCTGTATCTGTGTTGTTGACAAAGAATAACACATTCCACGTAAAAACCTTTAAGATTTGATTATCACTGCTGCTTTAATTAACGGTCGTAAATTTTCCGCTGCATTGTAATATAATAGTGGTGCATATAAACTTAAGCACGTTAATAATAATCAGGAGCAGAGCTAAATCGTTTTATTTTAGCTCTTCCTATATCTACCTCAGCAGAAAGATCACGCAATGGTGACCTTCGTGATGTACGTTTTGTAATATGAAACCACACAGATAAAATACATTGTAAATAATAATAATTAATAATTACTATTATTGCATGTGCTCTGTCTTGTGTAGCAAATACATACACAAGTGATACAATGTGATGACACATCAACAAATAAGGGAAGACTAAAATAAAGTTAAGGAAGATATGAATAACCTGTTAGTAAACTCATCAATGCGTAAGTCCAATTAATTATAAAACTAATTGGCTGCAAATGTCATGAGAGTAATCAACATCTGTGATTGATGTTCTGGTAGTTGCCCAAAAATAACACCAAACATGGCGTAAACAATATGGCTGGTCCAATATGGTAGTATTGCAATACACATTAAAGTTGGAAAGTGAAAGGTTAAATACGGTGGACATCAACGGGAAATCAATTCGATTGACCAATACTCCTCTAGTGCTACTAATTGTAAATATGTTCGGGAAGACTCATTGTCATCTTTACTTGTCTTTCAGCATTGAAGAATGATTAATTGTATGTGATACAGAATATTGAAAAAGATTCAAGGAGTAAATAAGTAGTAATAAAAGTTTAAAATATTAGTATTTTTACTACTTACTACTACTTACTACTAGATTGCATTCCCGTCATCTAAACCAATTCGTGAAAACAAAAAGGTATTTCTAGCTAGCAGTCATACGTGCATACTTCTAGTATATATAGAATTTCTTCTATAAGAACGCTGTTAATAAATGTATACAATAAGACCGGCGAATGAACTAATAATTGTACATATCGTCGGCGAAGGATCTTAAAGTACCAATTGCTATCCCTTCAACAT
>JAQGAK010000941.1:0-46068 GCA_034696945.1 Lipothrix lubbocki | reverse complement strand
GTAATTAAATTCAAAATTACAATTGTAATTAAATTCAAAATTACAATTGTAATTAAATTCAAAATTACAATTGTAATTAAATTCAAAATTACAATTGTAATTAAATTCAAAATTACAATTGTAATTAAATTCAAAATTACAATTGTAATTAAATTCAAAATTACAATTGTAATTAAATTCAAAATTACAATTGTAATGAAATTCAAAATTGCAATTGTAATTAAATTCAAAATTAAACTTAAAAATTAAATTACAATTATTACAAATTAAATGGAAAAAATAACGTTCTGAATTATCCGTAAAGAATACGAACAACAAAATTAGCGAAGAAAATGGGGGACAGGGGTGAGAAAATTGAAGGATGACTCCCCGAGGGAGCAAAAAAGCGCGAAGAAATTCAAATTTGGTGAGAGTAAAAGGAAAGTAATCGAATGAAGCGGAGGAATCTGGTGGAGAATCACGTCCCATGAATGGTTTTTGTATGTACGTATGTACATACAAAAGGGAGTGAGGCCATGCCCGTTCCCACGTACCCTATGGCCTGACTTGGCGTGGCGTGGCATGGCGGGAAATGATAAATAAGGAGGTTCATAAATGACTGTTGGATGTTGGTGTTTGGAGCGCGACATGGAAAAATAGCCGGAGCATCGGCATCTCCATGAGAAGAGAAATATAAGTAAGTGTGGGGCGAGGGAATGTTGAAAAGAGCAATATTGTTTGAAAAGGTTAATTTTTCAAGTCGCTGACGTCCAGGGAAAGTTGAGTTGATCCTAATTCCGGGACTACTAGAGTCTTCCCGGAATGTGATGTATGACTACTTATGCAATGAAATAAAACGCTGTATAATAATGTGCCGCCGTATATATTAACACCCGGTGCGTACATACGTGCTGGTGCTGGTGTAGTACAAGTGGCATGGAGGATGGCCGTATACATATGGTGGGAATGGATTGTAATGCATATTATATTGTAAACACTACAGGCCCTGGAATTACAGCCAAGTCATAAGGCAGCCCTGGTGGCACGGAGCCAATGTCACTTGAAGTTGGGGGATGCGGCCTCCGCTCTCCGCGATGCCCAAACTTCCTTCGACGGCAACGAAACTTACATCAACGGCCTGTTCCAGTATGCCGAGGCACTCTACAACTTGGGTCAATTTGAGAAAGCTCTTATAGCCTATCACAGGTAAGAATAAATAATAAGAGGAATTTTCTCTTTCTTCATCCTTTATCCCCGGCACTCTCCCCATTTCCTCCCAGCTTCCTCTACCATAGTCCTCCCATCTCCGAACACACACATCCCCACCCAGCAGCTCCTCTCCACTTCAAGAATTATTATTATTCCTCATCAAGACACAAGGATGGCGGCGCAACCTTGTGTTTCCCTTCGAGCAAGACAATTCCTTTGCTCGAGTCTCTCAAGTTTTCCACTCCTTCCCCCTCATTTTCCTCTTTTTTTTTCATCCTTTCTAAGCCCACGCCATGGGTTTCTCCCGGTACAGCATTTTTCTATGTACTGCTAATGATCTTCGTATGCACTTCTGAGAGTTTTCACATTTACAGAATTGTTTCTTGGGTCGCCAATGTTTTTTTAATAGTGCTAAGGGTCTTTTTTCTAAAAAGTTTGGGTTTTTCTATAAAGGTCTTTCATAAAACAAGGGTTTTTCCCATAACACTATGAGTTTTTTCATAAAAGCAACGAGTTTTTTCATAAAAGCAAGGGTTTTTCATAAAATCAAGGTTTTTCCCATAAAAGCAAGGGTTTTTTCATAAAATCAAGGTTTTTCCCATAAAAGCAAGGGTTTTTTCATGAAAGCAAGGGTTTTTTCATAAAAGCAAGGGTTTTTCATCAAATCAAGGGTTTTTTCATAAAAGCAAAGGATTTTCCATAAAAGCAACGAGTTTTTTTTCTTAAAAGCAAGGGTGTTTCCATAATACAAAGGGTTTTCCCAAAATACTATGGGGTTTTTCTATAAAACTAAGAAGATTCTGAACAAAATTAAGAGGGTTGTCTTTAAAAAATAAGGGTTTTTTTTAAAACAAAGTAAGGACTTTTTCAACAAAATAAGGGTTTATTCCAGTAAACCAAGGGTTCTTTCTACACAACTAGGAGTTTTTTCTATGAAATAAAGGTTTTTCTATTAAAATTAAATATTTTTACATTGGAAAACCAAGGGTTTAAAATATCAAACTAAGTAAGGCTTTCCTAAAATAAAACCCAGGCTTTTATTAAAATTTAACCAAAACCTGCTTTAAAATCCTGAAAATTTTATAGAAAAAAAGGGTTTCGTAAATATAAAACATAAGATTGTGTTTACAAAACTAGGTGGTTTAAAAGAAAGGTTTTTAAAAAATATATAAAACTAAGCTTCTTACAAATGAATTTGGGGCTTGTAGAAATATGAAACAAAGGTTTTTTCTACACAACTAAGGATTTGAATGTAATGCACTGTAAGGTTTTTTGTACAAACGCACGACTTACGGGTTTTTGCATTTACGATTGTATTTCCTCTGTTAAATAGTACACCATGTGTGTGTGGCTATTTCCTACTGATACGGATTGTTGCATTCATAGTATTTTCATGTATTAGGATTTACTTATGCACGTACGCAGGGTTTTAACGAGCAAGGCTTGAGAAGAGTATTTTGCAAGGTTTTTAAATTTTATTAGGAGCGCCGCTCATACGTGAGGCTGTTTATTATAAGAGGTTTTATACGTGAGGCCATTTACAGATATACGTATTTGTTGTGGTGATGGTGCGTCGTTTTTATATAAAGCGTTTGTATACTACAAAATGTGTGGCGCTATACCTGTGAGGTACTTACATTTTATAAGTAATAAGGGTTTTTAAGTTTAAACGCGACTTTGGTATCTGAAACTATTTTTATACGTTGAGGGCTGAACATTGTACGCATGTTGTTTGCGTTTAAAGTTTGTGAAGAAGATTATTTTCAACGGTGGTTTTTATTTCAAATTTTGAAATTCAAAGGCTTTACTACTGTGATATGAGAAATGTTTGAGAAATCCAGAGATATGTTATTATTTTGCATACAAAATTGAGTGAGGGTTTTTAAATAAGGACAATTACATAATATGTTGTTTGTACGTTTCCATATGTATTAAAATGTTTCTGTGTGGTTATTAATAATATGTTTCTATTTGTATGTACGTATTTATAGCCTCTCACACGGAGAATTGTGCATATCATTAAACTTCATATTCTTATTATTGTCACAGCCTCTATACTTCTCATCCCCTTCTCCTGCATTTTTATTACTGTTCCATAGGCTTCCTCCCGCTATTTCTCATGCTTCAAATGACTTTTGTTGCTCAGAACTTTCCACCAAACTTGTTGTTGTTCACGGGAAATGTTGTAAGTGAAATGTGAAATCCATGTGTGTGGGAGCGGTAGTTAAAAGTGAGGTTTTCATAGTTTCCCGCTTTTTATTTCCAGTTATGTATGCATAGGTAGCGCATATAGTTGTGTAGCGTATTTTATGTATTACACGAGGTTTCCCATCTTTTATTCCTATAAAGACCGTTTTGAGGCCGCTGACCCAGTTTTCTGATCTTGAGCAATGCTCACCAATTATATCAACTCAAGGATGCCAAACTTTATTTTTCATATTCAAGGACAACTTTTTTTGTTCAAATATTGGATCCTAGCAGTTTTTCTCAAAGAATATGTAATTTCTTCTTAAAGCTTGAAATTCGAGTCTTTTTTGCTTTAATATTTATTTGAAATATTTAAAAATTAGTAAAAAAAACTGTCCAAATTAAAATTCTTGATATTAATAAATTTAAATTAAGGATTCCTTGATATTAAAAAATATTCAAATTCAAGGATTTCTAGATATTAAAAAAATTCAAATTCAAGGATTTCTTGGTAATTACAAACATCCTAAAATTGTACTCACATTGCCTTTTATTGTACGGGAAATGAGTTGAAAAGGTTGAAAAATCCCTGGCTTTTAGGAATTTTAAGGTTTCAAATATTCCCGAATGAAATGTAATCCGTGGGGCTTGGGTTTCCATCCCAATATTGAAATGAAGGTGTCCATGGTGTTTCATTTCGAATATTTTTCTCTCGACTGTGCAGGGGCTACCGCATTCGGAAAGTGGAGAGTTTTCGTATTGGAATTCAAAAGTCACAGGAGGCCATCCGACGTGCCATTGGAGGTATGTATAGTTATGTAGTTTCTCCCAGTTTTTCCGTGTTCTTTGGTGTGTCGGGAAGGACAAGTACTCTTCCACACCGAAATTCATTTCCTTCCTAGACATTTCCTCCTGTCAGTAAGCCTCTTTCCCATGGCTTTTCCGTATGTACCATTTACTCCACTTGCGCCACATGTCCCGCGGTCTTTACGTATGGGGATTTATATTAGCAATGCCTTTGTATTTATATAACGAATTTATTTAAAGTGGTTTTATCAGCAATTTATATAAAAATCATTTATATAAGGAATTTATATGGGAAATGCGGCCAGATATTTGTACAAGCGCTGTCTATATCAGAAATTTATATAGGAACTGTTTATATCGGAAATATATTTAAGAAGTTGAGAAGCAATGTTTTTAAACGGTGTTTGTATATTTAAACATCGCATTTACTTACACTCCGATACCGCAATTTAAAAGGATTTCTTGGAAGAAAGTATTAGAAACCCACGCCCACAGCCCCACTCATTGTGCATCTATAGGTATAAATATATAGATTGTACAAGACGCCTGACGATGTAGATGTAGATATATATTTGTAAAGAGCGGAATCATGTAACCGCGTTGAGATTTGTCCGCCAAGGGGCAATAAATCCATGTTGGGAAAATAAAAAGCTCGGCCGGCGGTCCAACTTCCCTGTCACGTGTGTCATGTAAAATCGTGCGAAGTGTAGAATTTCCAAGTGTCATTTTTCACATATTTAGACACTTCTTCCGACACCACCTTCCCTTCCTTATTGTCCCTTTTCCCAAGAAGTTCACTGGATTTCGTAATTTTCCCTTTCTACAACTCCTCCTCCAGAGATAATGTCTGATAGATAATGTATTTGAATTTCCCGCCTGTCATATGCGAAATGCGAGTCTTACGTTTCTGCGTATAAATAAATTTTCCAGGCGCGCAAATTTCTTTTTTATAAGAATTGCCAAAAAAAATTCATTAAAAATGTCAAAATAATTTTCGAAAAAAATTTCAACAATTTTCAAAAAAATTCCTACAATCTTCAAAAACAATTGTCAGCAATTTAAAAAAAAATCAAAATAATTGCCGAAATAATTTTCATAAAATTGTGAACAATTTGTACGGTAAAAATTAACAATAATAAACATGCACATTAAGTAAAAATGATATTTTTAATGCAAACTTTGAGCGCGGAAAATCAAACGAGAGCGGAAACGTTTGTTTTATCAGGAACCACGATTAATGCGGCGTATCAATTCCCCCCGCAGATATTATGGAATAATGGAATATTTCCTCTTATTAAATTATATTCTTCCTTATTGTACACTCAAAAAGTTTTCCGAATTTCCTGTTGCTATCTAGAATCTACCGGTTCTGGATATTTCATACCGACCGGAAAACATTTTTTTCTTTAATCCTAAACGAGTTAGTGGCTTCTTGCGGATTGGGGATTTAAACTAAATTTGAAATTATATACGGTGTTTTCAATGTCTGGGTAGATCGGTCAGCGACGCAAATAGAAGATCTGGAGGAGATTCTGCCGTTGATAGATGAACTGGAAGCCTCAGTGAATCGTAAATTCTCATTACATTTGTTTCCATTACTCTTTTTTGTGTACAGTAAATTTCATGTGCGTATTATCTGTAAATCTGCACGTCAAACTGAATTCCGGATGGAAAAACTCAAAAAAAAGAATTGGCGCGGAGCTGCTTTTGAAACTGAAATTCGGTCGGAAATCTGCAGAAAGTAAATCTTGGATTTATGTATATAAATCTTCAAAAATTGAATTTCAGCTTCAAAATCTTTGAACAATATAATTTGAAAACCGAATTTCTTTACCAAATAATTTAGAAAAACAATTTTTTCTAACAAAACGATTTAAAAACCGAATTTCTGTATTAAAATCATTTAGAAACCCGAATTCTCGACTAAAATCATTAAAAACCGAATTCTCGACTAAAATCATTAAAAACCGAATTCTCCACTAAAATCATTTAAAAAACTGAATTTCTCTACCAAAATGATGTAAAAATCGAAATTCTTTACCGAAATCATTTTGAACACCGGATTTCTATATTAAAATACTATTAATCCAGAAATCACCTGGAAACTTAACCCCGTACCTAAAAATCGACGTCCCACGGTACCTCAAGAGATTTGATATGATTTTATCTATAGTTGAGTATAGAACCGCTGTTTTCATTCACATAAATTCAAGAGGAACACCGAGGTTGCCGAGGAAGCATAAATTCTTATGTAAATTTTCCTTGGGAGTCGTGAATCTTGTGAATGTTGCAATGAGTTCGATCGAGATAAATTCTTGTATGTGTTCCAACAGCTCCACCAGATGCATTAAAAGTTGAAAAATGATTTATAGTGAGGATGGAAAATCCTGGCTCGTCCATCCCCGATGAGCAGGCGGCTGGCAAGGACGGAGGTGCTGAGGCTCGGGCGACAGCGTCTTCGAACAACCCGGGAACTACTGCTAGAGGTGGTAGACGGCAGGGGAACAAACACAAGATTACGACGGCTCCGTCCAAAGCCAGAGCACGCTGGGTTGCGAGGGAAGTCCTGGGACAGATGTACTTTGATAAGGATTATCTTACCAAATTCCTCCGACGACCAGGTACTCACTCATCTTTAAATCCGCCTCTCTCCCGGCCCGGAGTCTCTCTCCCTCTCGAATTCCTCTATACATTATTGTACACACACACACACATCCTGGCCCAACTGATATTGTTCCACTGCTTTTTTTTTCTTCCACCTCTCCAGCCTCCCAGGAACCTGACAGCCTCAATAGACATCTCTCTTCCTCCAAATGACAATCTCCTCCGAATATCCTGGCAAGTTTCGTGTAAAGGCAAATGACGTGTTTGTTATCAGTTAGACTCTTACAGATATTTTTCTTCGCTACTTTTCCATCTTGCTCAAGCCCTCGCCCTGCTGATGCTCGCACGCATTTGTCATCCTCGTTTTAGTCTTGTCCTCCCGTCTCTTATTCTCCCACGTCTGACAGATGAAATTTGCTGGGTTTCTTCGATTTGTAGTAGCATCTATACTATAAGATAGTTCCTTTGTTATTGTCGATGCTGATTAAGTTTCGAGGTTTCTGACGGTCTTAAGTAAGATCTGTAATGATTCTTATCCTTTCTTTGTTTCTTTTTCCCATTTTTTGTTTAAGCACTGTCTTCTTCCAGAATCTGTCAGCTTTTGGTCTTGGTCTTTGGATTTGGATGAAATTAGTTCGTAGTAATTAGGATTATTTTTATCTTCTTAATTAAAGAATACTTCTGGGAGGATCATCAGGAATTCCAGGATTGTCAGATTCCGGTAGATCAAGAATTCAGACCAGAATCCGGTAGATCAAGAACTATAGGTAGATCAGTTTCCAGCATATCAAGAATTCAGACCAGAATCTGGTAAATCAAGAACTATAGGTAGATCAGTTTCTATATCAGGAATTCAGACCAGAATCTGGTTGATCAAGAACTGTAGGTAGATCAGATTCTAGTATATCAGGAATTCAAAGGAATTAAAACGCCCAGCCTGGAGCAATGCCAATGAAAAATTACGTTTATTTACTTACTATAGAAGTAAACTTGTAAACTAAATTCAAAGATTGAAATGATGTTCTATAAATTCCCAAGCAGTAATTCCATTCCACTATTTACGTCCGATTCCTCGTCTCCCCTCCTGGCAGGATCCATGATGAGAAGTGCTCGAAAGAAAAATCTCTATAATGGTAGATCTCTGTAATGATGACATCACACAGTACTTTTGCTCAAGAAGTATAGAGAAACAGGATCTTCGAAGAAGATTTGCCTTTTACACATACGAAATTGTAGCAGTGTGGATTGTATGGAGTGTGGCAAGGACACGGGACGGGGTAGAATCCATTTGAGCAAATAAAGTATAGAGTCGTGGAAAGTTGGAGGAATTGTTGAAAAGAGGTTCTTCGGAGAGGGAGGGAGAGAGGAAGATGCGGGTGTATGAAAATGAGGGCAGGGTATTTAAAAAGAAGATGGATTTTATTGTTATTGAATGAGTGTCCATAAAGTTTACATGCTCCAGCGGGATTAAGTGTTCTCCGAGAGTCTCTCTATCTCTTCCCGGTTTACGCGGACCCAGCTGTGTATATCCGAACATGTGTTTATAAGTGTGAGGCAAGGATTTGTTTATACCCGGGTGCGATGTACAAAGTTTGTTTAAATGTACACGGATCACACTTTTCCAGAGAGCTACACATATCACACTGTTGTACATATAGACAAGCACACTTGTACATTTATACAAACACACTTGTACATAAGATCACATTAGCGGATATACCAAACTTTATATAAAAGCAATAAGAGTGATATGTAAAAATATACATACACGTGTGCATTTGAATTCGGGCATTTGTCTATCCCGAATTTGCGTTTGAGTTGGAGATCCGGGTCTTTTATACGGACAACTATAGCGGCCTTCGCTATGGGTTTCCATTAAAAATATAGAAAGTAGATAGGAGTGAATTATGATAATGGCTCAACATCAATGTCCCATGTTATGATGTAGACATTCAGAGCGATCAAGGAGCTTCGGAGGAGCTCCGTTCTAATGCCACCGAAGCACTCAACTATTTGGAAATTCGGGAGCAATTCTGGCGTCAGCAGAATCCGATGTATGCGAGGAAACAAGGACTTAACTTGAACAACAAAGTAAGTTTTATACCAAGCAACTATGTGTAAAATACATTTTATATAATAATACATTTTGTATAATAATAGATACGTTTTATATAATAATACATACAATATATATATATATACCGAACATAAATGCCCCAACAAGTTCAATGTTCTCGCTCTGGTCCAAACTCCCTAAAAGTTTCTTATATATAACAAGGCACTTGAGTGTATACAAATGTCCCTAAAGTAGCCGTGAAAGTAAGATTCCGGGGAGCAAAAGTAACGAATATTATATCTGAGTTCAGGCATATGAATCGGCTCATTTTCCAATAAATATACAGCACAGGAGTTCCATTTTGTATTTTATATTTATTTTATATACCTTCCTTCAGTCCTTTCCCGGCATTTCCAGCACATCAAGAGATAAGCTCCACTTCTCCAGCTGCTGCTCCTTTCCTGCTCAACAGCAACTTCCTGCATTTAAGCAGATATTTATAGTAACTAGACAGCAAAAGTTTAATCTCAATATTTTATTCCTCCCCGGTAGTCCTGAGTATAACAATAAGTATATATCAGTACAATAAGTTTCTGTAGGATTTTGGTAGAATATTTTCCTTTTTCCCTTAAACAGAATTCACCAGCGGAAATACCGGATTCATGTCAAACTTATTTTTAGCCACTGCGCTCATCCTCCCGCCCCGGTCCCGGTCAGTTACACTCATATCGAGTTTTGTCAGCCTGAGGGGATATAGAATTTATATCAAATTAATACCAAAGAACAAAATTATTGATTCATATTACATTTTAAATTGAGCTTCTACAGTATTGTAATTTAGCGAGAAATAATAAATTTAGCTATACATTCATAATTATGAAACTAACTTTTATGCTTTTAATTTTGAATTAAAACCGCAAGTTAATTTTTCCATTTGGACAGACTTTAAAAACCGAAATAATAGAATATTTGATGATGAGATTAAGAATATAATAATGAGAACAAAAATAAGGATGAGTTGAAAATGATAATGATGAGATTAAAAATGAATGAGCTTAGGCTACGCTATACGCTATATACAACGTAAGTTAACTGGCGTAATGGTAAAAGCCACGGACACTTGTTGTAATAATTTGGTTAGGCCTACATATTTTGGAGAAATCCGCAGTAAAGTCAAATTACGGGGGATACACCTTTGTACATACAATGGAGAGTAATGTATGCATGAGCAGACACCGACCTCCTGAAAATCCTTGTATGTATAAGGGAAACCACAGCTTTTGGCAGAGCTACAGAGAGAATCGGGGGATTGTAGGAATTTTGAGGAATTCTTCCCTCTAATCCTCCATCCATCATTTGGCTTTTGTGAGATTTCCCCCCGTGAGGAGCTCTTCTTCCCTGTGTATAAAATTACTTCAGACGTAGGTACTTATAATAAATATAATATAAAAGTCCGGAGAAGCTCCGTCATCTATTGTAAAAACTAACTACGGAGTATGTACAGGAGGAGTAGATTCTGCTAGTCTTTGTCGAGGAAGCAAGGATTTGAGTTAAAAGAACCTTGTAAGGCTGTCAGGACCATAAGCGTGTGATATGAAATATTCACAAAGCCATCTCATCAAGCGGATGCTCTGCACATGAAAGTCTTCCCTGAGGTTCATTCCAATTTGGTGGGTAACGACGGCTATTTCCTGACCACTTGGTTAACTCCGGACTGATTGAGTCCAGGAATACCGGACTTGAAATATACTGAACGGACTATATGAGCTGGAATTTCCTGGACGGACTGACTTCGAATATACCGGACTGACTGATTTGGAATATGCTGGACTGACTTGTTGTACAAGTGGACTGACGGGCTGTAGAAATACAATGAACACTGTTGAATTTCGGTGCGGTCATCACCGATCCTGATCCTACTGCATCAACTGTATTTAAAGAGTAAAATACCTTCCGATGATGCAAAAGTGTTGTACTCCAGTTTAGATCATGTCCGTTGAATAGACACTTTGTCTGTTATTTTGGTGTATTCTCTAGTCCTCGGTTTGGCATTCCTTCCCGTGGCTACCACTCTCCCGGTATATTATCCGACGTGCTTACTTACGATTAGTAGTCCTCTCGGTCTATTATCCTCGGTGTATAGTGCTGATCATGGAAAATTCAGTGACTTCATCCCTCTCCTCTCCCACTGCTTTAATAATTCATTTGCTACAGCAGCAGATATCCGACAATCCCTTACTTATTCACAGATTCATTATTGCCGGTTAGCGGATCTCCGAGCTCTCGAGCAGCTCAGAGAGGAACTCCGTAACAATAATGAGCCTTTTGCTGCTACTACAAATAGCTCGAATGCATAAGTCAACGCGCTTTCCAGGCAGTTGTCAGGGTCGAATTTGAAAAGCAGGCGGGCCGCAGGGTGTTTCCACACTAATTTTGTGTTGATTCCGACAGTTTTTGCCCTGATTTTCGGATCCTCTTGCCACTCTTGTTTTGGTTTTGCATGCGAATGTGGCTTTCGATGTATTCGATTGTGGGTTCTGATATGTATTCGAGTTTGGATTCTTTTGGATTCGATTGTGGATTCTTATGTACACCAATGTGGATTCTTTTGCATTCGATTGCGGATTCTTATGTACTCGAGTGTGGATTCTTTTGCATTCGAGTGTGGATTCTTATGTATTCGATTGCAGATTTTTGCACTTGACTGTGGATTCTTTGCGTGGGACTGGATTTTTGTGCATTCGATTGTGGATGTTTGTACCCGATTGTGGATTCTTTTGGTTTGTTCGATGATCTTTCACTAGAATCTGCTTTTTTGCATTGGTTTAGTTTTACTTTGTGATCGTGTACTGGAGTTTGCTTTCGGCATTCTTTTGACTGGCTGTGTTTACGTTCTGCACTTGATTTGCTCTCTGTTTTTGTACACTCTAAATTATTCGGGCTTCATTTGATGCTTGATTCGATCCTTCTTTATAGATTCTAAATTATTTGGGGCTTCATTTGATTCTTTTCTTCCTGTCGTTCCGTTCGGCTTTATCGATTCTAAATAATTTCGAGCTTCATTTGTTTCTTCATTTGGTGCTGCTTTATGGATTGTTTTCTAAATAATTTTCTACGCTATTCTATTATTCTATACATAAGTACATGAAATTGGATTCTATATATATAATTTTCATTTATCTTCAGTCGATTTGATTGTGAATTGTGAATCAACGTTTATATTGGACTTGTGGATTCTTCAAATCTGCATTAGCTGCTGCAATTATTTTTTTAAACTCGTAAAGATTTTTATTTTTTTATAAAATATTTTATTCGTATTGCATAGTTCATCAAAATATCATGACAAATCTCACAGAACTGCGGGCTGAGAAAACGATATAAATATATGGGAGAAGCTTTAATTAATAGATTCTTTTAACGACCGACATTCTTTAGATAATTACCACATTCTTTGTTTCTTTTCGAAGTTGTCGCTGGATGTTTTATAATTTTGGAAGATCCTGATCAGGAACAGATTGTCCTCAAAGAGATTCGAGGAAGATTGTAAATAGGATCTTTATCATTACGCGGCGGTGCTTCAGATCACAATTAAGATGTCAAGTTTAATCTTCGATCACAATGTTGGTTAACTAGGCTTACACGTTGAATTTGAATCCTTTCGATTTTCGTTGCTTTTATTCCCTTATTCCCCGTTAACGGCAGGTGTCCCGTTCCTTTTGGCGGTAAAAATCATGTCACCTTCGGTGTCACTCAAGCATTTTCGGATTCGGATGACGGAGGCATCTGCGTGTAAAAATAGAATATTACATTTGTATTACACATGTTTCAAGTGCCTTTTGGCGGAGAAAAATTTTGTATTTCCATTTTCTACTCTTTCCGTATGTAGTAATTCGCATTTTCTCTAGCCAAAAAGTAATATTACGGCCAAAATTCAATCCCGCAAGTATGCACATAGGAATTGCCTAAAGGCATGAGAAAAAAACGAATTTCGGATCCGAGATTGCCTTAAATTCGTTACATGTTCATATGTCATCATATATGGGATTGCCTGGAGGAAAGATCCGATAAAATCTTTTTCCTGGATTCTCAGCACATTTTCCTTGATTCTCTGTACACAATTTCCTCTATATGTTCTCCCTTCTCCCTCCGCATATTTTTTTTAGATTCTCTGTACTTTTTCGCAGAATTTCCCCGATTTTCTACACATTTACCTAGATGTCTACACAATTCTTACAGATTCGCTGCAGATTTTCGTAAATTGTCAACACAATTTTCGTGAATTTACTCTTTTTTGTACTTTTACTTCTTTTACTTTTACTTTTCTCCAGTCCCCGCAATAAAAAAAATTGAATTTGGTCCATTTTCTCATTCGTCTGTCGAAAGAACTTTACGTCAATGAGAATAAAGTAAATAAAACATAATACATGTAGTAAATAAGTAAACCAATTTATTGTGGGATAGGATTTTGTAGAAATTTAGAGGAAATGTGTGGATCTTAAAAATGGAAGATATGAAGAGGAAAAAATTAATTATTGTAATTTGATGTAATTCAAGTGAAATGAACCCGTAAAAGGGTTACTTTGAATTTTGAAATACCTAGAAGGTGGATCAATAAATGTAAATTGACTTAAATCGTCTAGGAAATTGATGAATATAAGTAATTAATTTCCCCACTGCGCCCTATCTGGCCATCCTCGTTAATTATGGTTCATCAATTATGACTAGCTAAATCTTGAAGCTCGGTGGTTCCAAGTTTTAGGTTTGCAGTAAGTTGGAAACTAAAATGAAATTATGAGATGCAATTTTGTAATTATCAAGGCATATATATCTTAGACAGAATTGACCTGAATTTGTTGATGCTTTAATGAAGTTTTGATTTTTTTAGTGCTTGTGTTGTATATAGGTATCATTTTATTTTTGAAATGCTTTTTCCAGGTTCCTGAAGCTTGTTTTGAAGATCCTGTTGAGTTTATACGGTATAAAAAGATATGCATACGACGGGCAGAATTTGTAAGACCAGAAATTTCACTTAAAGTGACTTGAGCAGGAAATGATGCGGTGATGAGATACTTATTGGTTTATGGAAGATGGAAGCTTGCTAATTTCGTTAAGGAGAAGGGATCCTTCTTGCTAAATCAGTTACCGTTGAAGAAGCTTCGTAATACTGTTTGTGAGTGTGGGAAATCAACTTTAGGCTGTTGGGAAGTATAGAAAAGATGTGGGTGACTGTTCTGAAGTATAGAAAGCTACTGACAACTATTTCGAAGTATAGAGAAGCTACTGGTAACTATTTCGAAGTATATAGAAGCTACTGGTAACTATTTCGAAGTATTAGAAAAACTACTGAGAGTTGTTTCGAAGTATAGGAAAGCTACTAGCAACATTTTGAAGCACGTGAAAGCTACGGACAACTATGTTTCGAAACATGGAAAAGCTACTTGCAGCTATTTCGAAGTATAGGAAAGATGCTTGTAACTATTTCGAAGTATAGGAAAGCTACTAACAACCGTTTTGAAGTATAGAGAAGCTACTAACAACCCTTTTGAAGTATATAGAAGCTATATCTGTATAATGAGAACAGTTTCGGAAGTAAAGGAAAGTGACTGTTTGTAAATAGACAAGCATCCTAAATCGGTTTACAAAGAGGAAAGCATGCTAATTCGGTTACTGAAGAGGGAAACAAGCTCTGAAGACCTACGAAAAGTAATTCTGAACATTGAACACGACAGTGAAATCTCAGTCAAGGAAGCTTGTGAATAATTACTACTTATTATGATGTCTTCCAGTACGTCGCATTTCCGAAGATAGCAAGATTTCCTATTTCAAACTACAGCCTTTATTAAAAGCGACGCTCAAAGATCAGACAGCCCCGGCAGTGAATCTGCCAGTATTATTGCGTTTTTGAGCAAAATCGTAAAGTGCAGTTCCAGTGGCGTGAGGGCGTAATTTCGTAGGTAATTAAATCCTTTAAGGCTAACAAAGACCCGTAAAAAGTAGAACATGTCATAGGGAAACTTCACTTTCGATGAAAGACTTTTTGAAAAATAGTTTAGACCTCTTTCCCAAATTTCCACGGAAAGAGGAAATGACGGAAGAGCGAGGGGAAATTTAAAAACGGGCCGAACTGAGACAAAGAGCTTTCTTGTCAAAATCTTCAATACCAGATACACCTCCTTCCGGTGGAGTCTTTCAATAGCGGAGGTTAATGCTGGGTCACAAGTTTTTCTTCGACTCTACCGGGGATACAGAAGTGCTGGATTTTATAGAATTTTCTTGGGGAAATTTGTTTACAATGATTTGATGGGGCTTTGTTAATGTTTTTGTTACGGACTTTACAATACTTTGTCGGATTTTGTCTGGTATAGGATTTTATAGAGTTTTATATACAATTTTGTATCTAATTTCGTCAGAATTTGGTGTATAATCAAAATTTGGTGTATATGTATATAATTGTATACAGAACTGGTTGTATAATTTTTGACAGAATTTAATAAGGAATTTGAGTATAATTTTATACAAAATTTGACATGGAATTTCTTATCTACAAAAATGCATGTACATACATTTATGATTTTGTATGACAAAGTTCATGAAGAATTTCTTAAAGTTGCTCCCAAAAGTTTACTAAACAATTTTTTACACGCAGCATTTTCTCAGGAAGTCCCATTGTTTTGCTCACAAGTTTATACAGAACCCCGTAATTAATCTCTGGGATGTTCTACAAGTAATTTTGTCTAGGAGAAATAAGTCCGGGCATATTTTATATATGTACATGCATACTCTACAAACGCATGTACCTAAAAAGAAGAAAGACAGAATATCACTTAAGCCCGCTCATTTTTCCGTGCAATTTCTGAGTTTCTGACCGTGAAGGATCAGGAGGTCCATTTGTGTATTGTGAAAGGAATTTTAGCCGGTGAAGGAAGGATTGATGAGCTAGAAAACTATTATTGGGACATGCCTCGTATTCGTCTCGTCCGTATAACTTTTAAAGCCCTATAAATATATATTCTACTTAAGTACATGGAGCATTTGATCCATATAAATATACTTCCTAACTATCAAAACATTATGACCCCGCTCCTCCACCGTCTCCATTCTACTCTCATCCTATTCTTTACTTTTGTTGTAATCTTGACTGAAACTTTTACCTCCTTGTAATGGCCTGTTTCAACTAAATTCTCTAAAGGATCCCCCATATAAACTTTCCTATAGTATATAGTCTGGCCCTACATCCTTCTTCACGAACGCTAACCAAAAGAAGCTTACTTAGGAATTGTTGTGTAAGGAATCGTTGAATTAGCTATAGAAACTTAAGTGAATTGTGGATGCACAAACTGGAATTCTCGGCATAGAAACTCTAGTAGATAGTTTTAGGTGTAGAAGCTCGCATTTTAGCAGTTGAATTTGCTATTTGAGGTATAGAAACGGCAGTTTCAGCCCTAGAATTTGCAGATTTAGATATAGAGACGACAGTCTCAGTTGTAGAATTCGCCGTTTCAGATATAGAAACTGGAATTGGAGCAGTAGCTTCTTCAGTTTTAGATACACAACCTCAAATTTTAGCTGTAGAATCCCAAGTTTTGTGTATACAAACTGGATTTTAAGCCCTGGAACCTAGAATTGATGTTGGAGACTGTAGAAATTGGAGTAGTTGTGTAGAAGTTGAATTAGCTATTATAGGGCATATAAGCTGTACTTATACTTATATATAAGTCATAGCTACTTATAATAAGAGCGAGCAGATGAGGTTGATCTCGGAATCTTATTCTTGCCTGGGAACGGACCAACTGCGAGCCAATGAATTACCAAAGTATTACACATGCCTCTGCATTATACATGTAATTTAGTCGGAGGGACTTCACCTAATAAGTAATATCCTCCCGTCGTTCATTGTGCACGTAGCTATTATAACTAAATATATCCATCAAGAGCAATAAACTACGGAGGACTCGTGGAAGTTCCACAAGCCAAACAATTGGTAAATGGTGCGCCAGGGACGGTGCGAACCATTAGAATTGCATGCTGTAAGCACTAACGGACCATTTGAGACTTGTTTTTATATGTAATGAATGAGGCTCTGGTGAAAATATTGACATTAAAAGTGTGTGTACAAGGGATGGCCTGATATTTAAGAATTTATGAAACCCAACTTCACTTTTACCTGCGTCCGCGAGTGCTTTCCTGTAATTATTTAATTGCTATAGATATCTTGTCCGCCCGCCCATGGACAAATGTTATCTACAGCCCTCCGGTGACTCGCTGTCGCTCCAGCACCGCTGCTGGAGACTTTCCTCTTACGTATTTTGAGCTTGTAAATTTCATTTTTTAAGTCACTCTACTGCTTTTCAAGTATCTCCGCGCGACCTTTTTTACTAATTATACTCAATATTCCTTTCCCAAGTAATTCGAAAGTTTATGGCACGAAATAATTCTCTCAAGTGCTCACGATTCACAAAAACTTATTACTCCAGTTGCCAATTCTTCAATGCTCCAATAGCTGCAGAACATGGAGTAGCAATTAGCTAAAAGTACCGGAAAAAAACTAAAAGTAACAAGTAACTAAAAAATTAAAAGTACTGGGGAAAACGCAAAAAGTAGCTGCACAAGTTAAAATGGCTGGGGAAAGTTAAAAGTGTCGGGGAAAAGCTAAAAGTGCTTTGAAAATGTTAAAAGTATTGGGGGGAAAGCAGAAGTATTGGGGAAAAAGCTAAAGCATTGGAGAAAAAGATAAAAGTATTGAGAAAAAGGAATGGGGAAAAAGCTAAAAGCACTGGGAAAAAGGCAAAAGGTACAGGGAAAGATTAGCCAAGTTGTTTGTTCCCAAATATAACGTAAGCAACAGTATGTGTATTTTGGAATTTGTTGTTAAAATTATTATAAAGAATTGAGATAAAGTGTGGGCGTTTTTAAAAAGCGTACAAAAAGGTGCCATAATACCAACCATCACAAACCATTAGACTCAAAAATAGACGTAATCAAATTGGACGTTAACCTTATGCGCTTTTAAAAAATTTAAAAAAAAAGAAGAAAAAACATTGTTATAGCACTCTAAAATGTAGTCCAGAGGTTTGAAGTCGTTATTGTAAAAACAGGAAAAGTTTTGTATAGATACTAAAATCCTAAGAGCAATCGTCATTCGGATGGACATTGAAGAAGATAAGCGATTGTGAAAGGTAAATTGCTCCTGTACTATGTTATTACCTCGCGTGGTTTTCGCAGGAGAGAACATCAAGTTGAGCATTATGAGAGCAACTTAAAAGGATGGCGGTGTAGTTTCGTATAAATATATAACGCGGATCTATAGAGGATGATAATCTATGAGGATGCTGTACAGTCGATTTTCTCCATCTCTATTTATGTACATATATAAAACATCCGGGGATGGTTTTGTACTCGCAATTTTGGATTTTGTACATCAAATATTGCGTTCCTACTTCCCGTTTGGTTTTTCGCACTCGCGAATTTTCATCTTGGGGCCCTAAAATGCTTTACAGGTTTATATGAATTTTTTATGTGCGAAATAATATTTGTATTTTTGTTCTTAAATTACTGGGTTTTATAGAGTTACGTGCAATTTTGTGGACTTTTCTATATAAAATGCTGGGTTTTACATGGGATGTTTTAAGATTTTTTCTGCATAAGATGCTGTGTTTTATGTAGAATTTTGAGGATTTTCTTATGTACATAAAAAGTTAAGTTTGCAATGAATTTTTTTGGATTTGTCTGTATAAAAGGTGCATACTCGATTTGAGAATGTGAGCATGACATATGTAACAATTGCTATAGCTGTAACGCCAAATTTCAAAGAGAAAAGTAAATTTTGTAGATGTAATGTTGGATTGCGTCTATACAGGGAAAAGTGTTATTTTGCACATATGAAACGTTAGGAGTTGATATTAGAACATCAGTTTTTTATACACAACCTCTACGCTTCTATACAATGACTTCCCGATATACTTGTACGTAATTACGGAGCTATGGAAGGATCAACATTTATACACAGGACGTGTAAACAGTGTACGGATGTACCGTACACACACCTCTAGGGCAGACAATTCTGAGTTGAAAGGCGCATTTTACAATGTTATTAGACATTACAGGCGGAGGAGGTCTGAGGTAATAATAGTAAAATCTCCACTTGATGCAATTTGTGGTGAAATTAAATCGCCTGTGCTTTCTCCCTTTCTCTTTCTTTCTCTCTCTCCCTTTCTCTCTCCTTCCCCCACTCGCTCACATCACAAACTTGCTCCACTGTCGAGCAAACTAAAATGCTTTACTTACGTGACTTGAAGCACTTTCTTTGACAAATATTCAAATATTTATTAACCTTCCAAAGCGTCGCATCATGTCTCGACTCGGGACCAAAAGAAGACGAGTTTTGCTCTGAGGGGAAATAAGTATATGTACAACGAATTTACATGCTTGTACATATATATTCTGAATGTTAATATACATGCGTTGAGTATGTTCAAGTCGGAATTTATTTATTATGTACATATCCATGCATTTATTTATTGTATATAAGAATTTATTTATTTACTATGTACAACTGTGTTTATTTATTGTATGTAAGGATGTACATATGTGCATGGTCTATATAATTTTGCCCGACATATTATTCCCCTCGGAATTTTTATAGCGCTGCAGGATTTTTACATATGTGTTTATAATTGCCGGGATAGGTTGTACCGCACTTCCTGTGCACTTGTGTGTAGTTTGTATTATATTAGCTCGCGATGTCGAAACGCGAAATTTTGACAGACTGAACACACAATGGCGGAGCAGATGCTGTAAACACCGTATAGAAAGAAAAATTCGCTAGTCCTTTACCAAATAAAATTCTATTGAAGAGCCGAATTTTTATAAAGTTTGTATTTATTACTGGGAGTATACACGTCTTCTCTATAGAAAGTTCACGTCCTGCGTCTGAATTTGTGCACAGAAAGTTTGTATTTATTACAGACTTTATATCAATTTATGGGGAGAGTGATGTTGTTGTGGAATTTGTACGGAAAAGGAGTATTTATGAATAAGGGATGTTTGTATGATATATGGGGAAAGCGATATAAACATACTTTGGCTATACTAATATAAGAGATTTATGTAATTTCACCTATAAAAACTGTATTTACCAAGGGATTTCTATAAATTTACTGTATAAAATGAGTATTTATGAACAGATTTATATGAACTTGTGGGGAAATGTATTTATGACAGGATTTGTATAAATTGATATAGGGAGTGGGTATTTACGCCAGAAATTATATATCACATTTCTACTTTTTATACAACACAAACTGACTGGAAGGCACTGAAGGCAAGGGAAAAGCTTTGGCTGTTGCGTAGCGGAGCCTTTTACAAAAGCAGGGGAATGATTGCTTTTGGAATCGTTTCAACTTCATATATGAGAGTGTCGGCGAGAGAAAGAGTGCGAAAGAAGTATATATAGCGTCCTTTGAATATTTTACTCTCAAAGCTTTCCTCCTCTTCACGAAAATTAATCTTGTTTTTGTGAGTAAAAAAACTGTCTACTTTTCCAGATGGTGCTTCAATGTGAGGAGCAGGAGCGTGAACGACAAGACGCAGCCCGACGTTTTCGGAGCCAAAAGGAAAGAGACTTGGAAGGAACGGCCTCATCGCAACCCCCTCAGCCCGCTCCTTATTCCAATAAGGAGAACATTGGGTCTTCCACGGCCGGAATCGCTGGTGGCAACAAAAGTAAAACCGTTAGTGTGAGAACGTCCATTCCAGTATTAAAAGTTAACCGGGAATCACCCAACGACAATCCTCAGCGGCCGAACCACGAGTATTCCGGATCACCCAAGGGAAAGAAATGAAGATCCTGTAAATACAGACAGACTTCTATAATACCGATAGACATGTACACAGCCTTTTCTACAGCACCGATGACATTCCTCGAATCCCGTCTCGGAACTTTGGATCTATCCTCTCACCGATGAAGATTCCTCTACAGTTTGGGCTTCATTTTCAGAATATTCCGTACATCCAAAGATTATTTCCCACAGATTCCGTCTCATTTTCCGCAGATTCCAACAAGCATTGAAGTTGATTTGCTTCGGATGCTGACCATCGCTCTTTCATTTTCCCGAATTCCTACGACTCCAATATCTTTTGTTGTCTTTATAATTCTGGATTGTATGTATCTAATTCTAACTTGTACTGCAACTGCAATGTATTTCTGGAACCTTTGTATGATTGTTAGTGTGTATGTTGTATTTTTGAAGTTCTTCCCAACGAAGTCTTCTTATCTCCAAATGATGCAGTTTCCATCGTGAGATTGTAAAAAATGTAAATATTTAATTAAGCTCACAGCTCCATTTAAATGATCAAAAGCCGTATTTGTACAATGTCAAAAGTTTTGAAAGACAGAAAAAAACGGAAGTTCCCAAATGAGAAAAAAATTGTTTAAAGAAAATATTTGTAAATATTTTCTAGACTGGTTTGGTATTGATGATGCGATACGAAAAAAAGTTTCGGTTAAAGATTCCCTAGAAAATTTGGAATCTATAGAGTATATACAGTATAGGAAAGATATTGGTTACATTTGCACAAACTTTAAAAAATGATGTTGGCTGAAGGGGAAGTTGCTCACCTTTCATAACATTCGACTTGTAATTTCAAATGGAGAATCTGTTACTTAAAAGCATCTTGACATCTTTTATTGTTCAATTTATCTTGCGGAGCCGTCAGAGTCTGATTGATTGGCGGGGGGTCAGAGCTGCAGATACTTTCTCTTTAGTTGTTCGCTATGTGTATGGTGGGAAAGGGGGAAGGAATTATAGGAGACAGCCGTGTTGTCGGAAAAATTTATGTTGGCATAGATATTCCGTGTGTTAGGCTGTACTATTGGCAGTGGCAGCGTGTTTATCTTACGGGGAGAGTATAATATAGTATCTCTATATATTAAAGGATATAAGTTTATATTCGTAATATAATGCCTAATAATAAGCGAAAGTGCATAATAAATATAAGGGAAGTGTATATAGTGAAGCCCGAGGCAAATAAAACTATCTCCCCCCATTATAGTTGCTAAACGGGAAGGAATCCAGCAACTTCTTGAGCAACTGTGTATAGATAGTTGCATTTGCCTCCTCAGTGTGACGATATAGTAAATCTTACTGTAAACATCGTCAAGTACATTGGAGCGCATAATAAAAATATACTAAATCGCGTAATAATCATAGGAATTACCGTAGGATATTATAGAGAATCGTGTATAAAAACATAAGAAACTATATGGCGGACAGTATAAAATAAATAACATGGAACTTGAATAGGGAATTGTGCAATAATAAATACCGCAAAAGTATATAATCATGTATATAATCACATAATAAATAGAGCAAAATGTGTAAATGTGTAGTTAGCAAGTATAGTCTTTAAGCATGTCCTGAATGCTGAAAAATCATTTCCGGATAAAATATTCCGTGTATACAGAGCACGGAATTTTTAAAAACCTTGAAGGACAAAACGTATTTAAATATATGCACATCATGTTGTAGATTCACAGGAAGGAAAATAGTAGAAGTTCCCACTCTCTGAGTGTGTGTTCCCATTTTCTTGGAATTAGTTTGCAATGGATCTGCAAGTACTTTATTGATCATCGCTCTCTCTCTCTCTCTTTCACTTTCTCTTACTTTCTCTCTCTCTCTTTTCCTTTCTCCCTCTCTCTTTTCCTTTCTCTCTGGGAACTTCTCTTATTATCCCCCGTTCAGACGTACATGGAGATGTTTATTGTTTTTACCTACGAAGCTGGAAAATACCGATGGGCTCACAGTAGACATTACTTCCGCTTCGGAGTATGCTCTCGGTTAATTTTCAGCTACGGTACCCATAATATGCCACGCTTAAGCAACCATCTTTTATAGGAATGTATACGGCTCCTCGGTCGGGAATTTAAGTGTACTGTACGACTATAATTGATGACAGTCCCAGCGTTTATCTGCAAAATCGTTTACAGCTATATGTATGTTTGTGTATATACAAATATACATAGATACATACATATAGATTATATATGATATAGATTATATACACGAACCTCTCATCCGCACCTACAGATATATAAACATACATACATATACCTTGTATAAAGTAGGACGGGAAAACAGAAGAACGCCACGCAAGGGGGACTCACATTTAAATTGTATATTACTTTCGGACAGCTGCGATGGTTGGAATTCAATTAAATTCAAGGCAAGGTGAATGTACAATTTAATTTTGGATTTTGCTCTGAGCAGTGGTATTTATACAATGGAATCATCCTCTTTTAGAGTGTATTCACGGCTTCAGACTTGAATTGTAATTTGTAAATGTGATCATTGTCCCGTCCTTGAGTACGGTTTTCATCGATTTTTTATTTTATTTATTATGGAATTAATTTGCTGGCGATGGTTTGGCCTTAATTTAAATTGACAGTTGTCCTTTATTAATTACGTTTTGAAATTCACGCTCATATGATGCGAAATTAATTTAATGTTTTTATTTATACACGATTTCAGTTATAGAATTAGCATAGACATTTTACTCCGTAACAAATTTAGCATAGCGATTTTATTTCGAAATGAATTTACCATAGCGATTTTATTTCGAAATGAATTTGGTATCGCCATGTATTATTTCCAAACGAATTTATAGCATCGCAATTTTATTTCAATTTGGTGTCGCAATTTTTGTTCCAAATAAACGGAACACGGTTATTGTGTTTCGGAACGAATTTAGCATCGATTTATTTCAAAACTAATTTCACTGCTGTTCGAATGGAATTTTAAATCGGGTTTATGTATAGAAGTCAATTTAGAAATAGTTAACGATAGTAAATTTGCATGTGCTACTGAAATTCACATTGCGTAACTCCGAAAGGAAATTGCATAACGCATTGTAAAGCATTTATGCTTTATTTGAATGACGAAGTTGAGATAATTGTAAGTAATGAGATTCTTTAGCAATTAAGCTATTATTAGAAGTCAGCTGTGCTCTAAAACATAAAAGCACACTTAATTTAATTGCTGTTGTCCTGTAAGGAAATGTTTCTATTATTAAAAAAATTCCCCAAATTATAGTCGAAATTACAAAAATGAATGTATTAAAATGAAATTATGAAAGACGTTCTATATATATGTTGGTGCTGTAAATTGTAAAATTGTGCTGCAAATTCAATGTGTTTTCCAGGTGAAATAATAAAATATAATAAATAAAGTCTACATAGATATAGAAGTGCATATATACACCTATGGATGACAAGATGACTTAAATGAATGCGGACGTTCAAGTGTAAATTTTAGTCAGCGAAATTGCGGATGATAATAAATGATCGGAATACTTGGGGATGTGAGTTGTGAGTGCTGCCAAGGCCTCTAAACATCACTCCATATTAATTTTTAATGCTTGTTTTCACTTCACATGGAGGGATTAGTATTTCCAGGGAGGAGATTAATACTGGAAATCGTGGAGGTACTCGAGTATTTATTTGACAAAAGCCTGTATAAATTCTTTCTTACGTACCTAAAACGACAGTCGACACTAATAAATTCCTACATGAAAAGAGTATTAATAAATTCGAATATGCAAAGCATACTAATAAGAACATCATGTGTGAAAAGTCTATTCTGCTGACTTACTCAATTCATATGCATATGGAAATTCTGCACATAATAAAATTCGTGTGTGGAAATAATTCTGCACAATAAAATTCATATATGAAAATAATTCTGCACATCACAAAATTCACAAGAAAATAATATTACAAAATAATTCTGCACATCACACAATTCATGTGAAAATAATATTATAAAATAATTATGCACATAATAAAATTCGGATATGAAAATCCTCGGGATAATAAATTCGTACATATGAAAGGTTTACAAAATAATTCTGGTGAAAATATATGTAGATCAGTTGGGATTGGGATAGGCGATAGTGTCTAAACTAAAGTGAAATTTGAGGACATGAGAGACGATGATGAGTGAATAACTGATGGAATCGGGACTGAATCCACTCATGTCATATCATACGGTCTAATAGATTTACAAAATAGATCACACACACGGGATGGAGTCATGGAGTTTTGACGGGGAACAACTCCAGAAGTAATACTCGGTTCAAGTATAATGAGCATGACGGCAAGTGTCAGGAAGGGCTGGAGATGCGGATGAGCTTTGTCAAAACCCAAAACATGACAATGGACTATTGTGGAATACTTAAGAATGGCGTCATATGCATGTAGTGGTAATATTCGATTTCCTCTGGTGGTTCCCCATTGCAAATATTTATTTCCTCGTTGCGTCCTGTTTTGCTTACAAATTATAGGAGATCCGTCTTATCTGAAATAAAATAATAATATAATACACATGTACACATAACATTTTATAGCAGTCCATAGAAAATAATAATCTATATATCGCCATATGAACTATATCGATACAAACAAGAATAATAAAGGAGATATGTAATTTTATACCGATGAGGGAGGTACGGTCCGTGAAAAAAGGTATAAAAACATAATGAAATACACACGGGCAAGCCCATTGAACACATGAAAATGAAATCATATATAAATATTTGAGTTCGAGGACAAAAGTCCGACTTCTGGAATCAGCTTTGGCTTGGTGGTGGGGATCCATATGCACAGACATGGATACTATTAGTTGGAAGAGGAGATAAATCATTGGAATTAATTGGCTTTGCCATCGCACTCGTTCGGGCGAGAGAGTGACGGTTCAAGTGCGATACAAGGATGAGACGATGAGAGTAAATGAAGGAAGATTAGCGTTTTTGGAAAAGCCTATCCGATCCTTTCCTGTCCTATCCTCTCACTCCTCCGTCAGTCCTGCTGTAAATTCTTGATTGTAAAAGCTTCGTGTGCTATAGTAACTGATTATAAAAGCCCGGATCGGAGTATATAGCATTTCATCATCAACACACTCATCGCATGACAATGCAATCAGAGTTGGAGCTTTTTAATTAGGGATTTTAGCCCGATATTATGCACAATCACCAGCTTAGATGTATATCCGGGACTTATATTGCTATAGTAACTTATTCCAGACGAAATTACGACAGCGTTTTATGACTTCTATTCCCTGCTTTACGTAATATTTCCAAGTTGGGTCTCTGTGTGGGTGTTTCCATATACACATATTGTGTTTCGTTATTTTTAGTCCTAATTCTTTTGTATGGTTCCAATTCATCTCGATCATCTGAATTTTCTATCGTCCTGATTCATTTAACGTTTCTGGATTTATATTTTTATATTCTTTTTTTACCTCTCCGTATTCTTGATTCATTCGATCGTCGTGATCCATTTTGACCTTCCTGGGTCATTGCAATATTCCTGATGGATTTCGATCTTCCAGATTCATTGCGATATTCTTGATTTCGATATTCCAGATTCACTTTCATCTTCGCGATTCATTGCGATATTCCTGATTCATTTGGATCTTCACGATCCATTTCGAACTTCATTGTCCATTTCGAACTTTCCGATCCATTTCAATCTTATTGTGATCCACTTCGAACTTCCCAATTCATGTCGATTTGCCAGTTCATCAATCCTTCCATCTCATTTCAATCTTCCCAATGTTCTAAAAAATAAATAAATATTTTTGATACTCCAAAACAAGTTGATCGATTCGTAGAATTTCGATGTTGTTTACTTCGACATTCCTTCGAAACATGACGAAGCGCAATTTCTTCATCGAAACACATTATCTTGTTGACGAAAATACCATGTTTGACTTATAAAATACTGCTTCATTAAATTTTTCACGTTAGAGCTTCCATGGAGAGAGTAATTGGAGCGTAATATGGTGTACTCCGGACCGCTGGGTGTGCAGAGGCGAATAAGTACTGCAAAACACAAAAACAAAACATAAAATAAAATTATTTGGGAGCATTTATTGTCTTGGATTTTTCCATCAGCATCAGCACAAAGACTCGATGCAGACTCTCTACTATTTAATTCCTTGTTATGTACTTAATTACATTTTCCCTGGAACACAAGAACAATAGCTAGAATGTAAATTTTAATATCGATCTTAGATCCGAATCTTCTACACAAACGAATTCAATCTGTTATTTCTCACCATATATGCTGTATAAGGAATAATTCATCATAAAAATTATGACTTCAAGGTTAAATGTGTAGAATCGTTTCCAAAAACAAAAAACTAGAGTTTACACAATTTTTAATTGAACGAAACTCCATCGCTAGTATAACAATTTGTACAAAAGCCACAATCAGTGATAAATCCTTATGTAAATCCCAACTCATAGCATAACATCATCAAAACTAAATTCACTTTTGTATACATACATGTGATTCCGGGATCCAATGTGTAAATCAAGCCCATTATCAGAATACATATTGTATTGTAAACGATGAAGTTGAGATCGAGAGGCCTTTAATCCTTTTCACTTTTAATCTTCTTATTGTTACTAGCTTAATCTGACAAGTGGAACAGCTGAACATTGAATTAGTGCAGACTTTCCATCATTCAGGTTGAAGTTCCCTCGAAAATACTATTTCTATACCTAAATGCGATTATTATCGTTTTTTTGGTTCAATTATTACTGGAGTTAATTCCTTTTGGGTGTAATCGCATTATCTTCGACTTGTAAAGCAGCAGAGCATATACAGATTTGATTAAAGATTAAGTCCGGAAATTCTTGACAATATTATTAGACAATTTTGATCAAAATAAAATATTTTTTTAATAAAATACCATTTAAAAGTTTGTGTTACAAATCATGCTGAAATTTTATAGGAAACATTTAAAATTTTATTGAAGTATTTTTTGGAATAACAATAATACTAAGTTATTACTAATAAGAAGTGCAAGTAAACAAGGGCTTGATATTTTTTTCATAACTAACCATTTAGAAATGCTGACTTTGCTCCTCAAAATATATATGCCGCGCCCTCTATCAACGATTTGATGCAACTTGATTGATGACAATGTTTTTATGTAGAACGAAAGAGCACTTGGGGAATTTGTATTTGCAAAAAATCTGACCTCTGGCCTTAAACATTGTACATATGTACATTTTTTCAAAACATTTTTTTCAATATAATTATAATGGATACACTAAAATATCGTTAGCGTTTAATATGTCAAAATATTTTGTTTATTCAACTTTGTTAAATGAAAACAATGTTCGCTAAATTCTTTAGCACAGTTTTAGTCCGGCACTCATAAAATTTTTAATGATGAAATAAAACATTTATTTATGTTAACTATACAAAGAACATTTGTATGACATTGAATAAAAATTCTATTCATTTTAATGATAACTCGTTAAATTATCATCAAACGCCTGAAAGCTTTAATAAACATTATATGAATGAATAAAACATAAATTTATTGTAAATCTTGCTATAAATTATTGGTCTAATCGTAAGATTTATTATTGCTATTCATACGATGGATTTTATTGCGATTTTTTTTCTGGTGACGTGTATAGTAAATACAAATATTTGCTCATAATACGAAATAATTTCAATGTCAGATCTCTAAAGATAAAATCAAAGTGTATTTCAACATTCAGGCATTTAAATACAAATCTAATGTATAAATCAAATTTTATTTAGTGGGAACAATTCAATTTGAAATGTTTACAATAATCGTAATAATTACCTGTGTAATTGTGCCTCTTTCAGGTTTCGTAAAAAAATTCCTTAAGCTATTATAATTTTGATTATATTCAACATATTTATTAATGTGGAATGTTGCAAAAATAAATGTCAAAAATTACTCAAACCATTTTCAGGCTGGAAAACCCAAGGAGACATTTACGGTATTAACCCGAGGATCATCAATGGCTATGACGCCAGACCTCATCAGTTTCCATGGCACGTTGGACTCAGTGTTGTTCGTGACGATGTCCCACCACACCCGGGTTTTAGCTGTGGGGGAGCTATTCTGGACAAAACCCATGTACTTACTGCTGGCCATTGTGTCCAAGCGCTTCTAACCAAACACAAACTAGATATTGGAGCTGGTGCCCACAATTCTAGTTTATTCACCGAACCAAACAGGCAGGTGGTGAGGGTTTGTCGAATCAAGTTGCATCCGCTTTACAGGTATTGTTTTTCTGTAGTCCGATTTACTCGTCACATTTGTATGAATACTTAATTTGAATTAGCAAGTCGAGCAAGATTATGCAAGGCAAGATGTGATAAATAGTTTTACATATTTTGACCTCAAACATTTAAATGAAGAAAGGGCGCTTGGGATTTTGCGCTTCTGACGCTCTCCAAACCACTTGTGTTCAACCACGCCGTGAGGCCAATTAGACTTCCTCCTGACAACATCGATGTCACGAATCTGACTTGCATAGTTACGGGTTGGGGTGACAGTAGAAATAACACGAGTGACACCATTAGAAAGAGAATATTACAAGCTGTTAATGTTACTATGATCGATTCTGAAGAATGTAAGAGTTTAGCAGACAAAATTCCAGAACAGCAAAATGACCCGGCTGCACCTGATTTTAATACTTATGTGTGTTCCAAGCCGGATCCGGAAGGTAGAGCTTCTTGTGTGGTTAGTTCAGCTTAGCATCTTTATTAACCATATTTCAGTTTTTTATTTGCGAGTCTTTTAGTGCATCAAAAATTTTATTTTTGTTGATTTAGGGCGACAGTGGGGGCCCTTTAGCTTGCTTTGATAGCGACGGGCCATTTTTACTAGGCGTAGTTTCTTTTGGGGAAGAAGATTGTCAACGCGGCGGTAAACAAAGATTTGGAACGGCATTTTCTAAGGTGCCGGTAGCGAAGGATTGGATTACTTGCAAGAGTTAAATTCTGAAGATTTCAGCAAATTCCTAAATTCAATGACAAATGCATTTATTGGTTTCTGTTTATTTTTAAATGCTTGTCTCATCATCGCCATGTTTATTCTACTGCGCAGGCTCGGTATAAGCTACAATTGAATTGACTACTTGCAATTTGTAATAGGTACATTATAAATTTAAACAAAAAATTATCATAAAATATAGTATTTTGGAAACAATTAAGTTCTGACAATACGAACACTCAGCCTTGCTTCAATTGATTATTCTACAATCGATATGTCATATGTACAATAATAAATTATGTAATTAAATTTCTTTATTACACTATTTTGCAAAAGTAAAGAACAATAATATTCCTTTTACTATGTAATGACTTTTCATTTATAAAACAAACAGTGTTTAAACTGCATCAAAATATTGCGAATTAAAATTGAAATATAATACATCCTCTCGTCTATTCGCACAAAAATCATATTACTGTGCTTTCCCTCTGCAGTTTGATTTATTGGACAAACATTCCACCCAATCAACTGATGAGACTCTGCGGAGCACGGGCTTTTAAAGCTAGTTCTCTATTTACTAACACTAAAATTAAATTTGAAATGCTTAAAATTGTTTCCATTGCCTGCTTGGTTGTATCTCTATTAGGTACCGTAAAATTATTTGAACTTTCTCAAAATTAATTAATTCCTAGATGAAATTATTATTCCTATATTCTGATAGGCACAATTTTTTACTCAGATTGTCATCAATTCTTGAAGCGAAAGTCCGATAAATTAATTAGATATTGAATAAAAATTAAGTCATTTCAAAAATTATTATTGATAATAATATTAAGTAATAATTAATATGTAGTATCAAAACATTTACAGGCAGAGTAAATGCGGAAGACTACGACGACGAAAAAATCATAAGGGGCTATGAAGCCAGACCCCATCAGTTCCCATGGCAAGTTGGACTTCATCACGTTTACGATGATGAACCACCTGAACCAGGTTTTTTCTGTGGCGGGTCAATTCTGGATAAAACTCATGTACTCACTGCTGCTCACTGCGTCCGATGGCACAGTAACGAGTCGAAGCTCAACATTGAAGCTGGTGCCCACAATTCTAGTGCACTCACCGAACCAACGAGGCAGGTGGTGAGGGTTTGTGGAGTCAAGACACACCCGGGGATTAAAGAGTATAATCTTTTTGTTAAACCTAATCTTTTTTAACTTGAATGACGTCTTTATTTATTTATTTGGATAATTTGTACGATCTATTATTCAAATAGTAGCGCCACGTGGATGAATTAATTGTGTTACTTTATATCTACCTCCATCTGTAGAGTTACACCTGGGATATTTGCTTATGATTTTGCGCTTCTTACGCTCGCCAAACCACTTGTTTTCAACCGCGCCGTGAGGCCAATCAGACTTCCTCCGGACAACATCGATTACTCGCGTTTGATTTGCATAGTTACTGGCTGGGGTGAAAGTAGATTCAACAGAAGTACCGAAGTTCGAAAGGAACTACTGCAAGCTCTTAATGTCACTATAGTCGATTCTGAGGAATGTAAAAAGATAGCAAGAACAAATCTTGGATCAGGGACCAATCAGACTAAGGATTTGACTTTTATGGATACTATTGTGTGTTCGAGGCCGGATCCGGAAAGTCGATCTGCGTGTTCGGTTAGTGCCGATTTGTACTTTTAATAAATACTTGTGTTCATTTTCTGTATGTTTTAGCACTTTTAGAATAGCACGCATAATTTTATATTAGGGCGACAGTGGCGGCCCTTTAGCTTGCTGGGATGCCGGTGGGCCTTATTTATTAGGCGCAGTTTCTTTTGGGCCAGGCGATTGCCAGCGCAAAGGCCTTATGAAATTTGGGACGGCATTTGCCAAAGTGCCCGTGGGGAAAGATTGGATAACTTGTAAAAGTTGATTCTGCAGATTTTACCAAATAACTTTGCCAATAATGACCAGATCACGTATCTTACTGTGCTCTCTATATGTAATCCTGTCCTTGTATTTGTTGACGATATGTGGCTGAATTTTCGTTATTCCACTGTGGATAGTTTTTTAATTTTAAATTTAAAAAACGCTAAAGTTATTACTTGAAAAAATATTGATGGTGAAAATTAAATTGTTTAGTGAATTTAGCACTATTCGTTTTGTTTTTGTACAATGTACGGTAAAGATGGATCATCTGTATTATTATTAGTTATTATTTATGTATGATGGATTGTCTGTATTCATGTAATTTAGTTCCTATTTTTAAAATGTATTTTTTGTATTGCGGGTCAGAATGTATTAATTAAATAAAAATAAATATTTAACTATACTTGTGTTCCCGTGCTAACGGTCCATGTCGATAATTCCATGACTTCCGGAACATCGGAATTGAGAGCTTTCAAAAACTGCAAACTTTTTGATGACGTAATTAAAGAACGAGCCCTAACTCAGCGTGTCACGACGAGTTAAGGAATTTTTAACTTGCGCATGTAAAAGCAAATATGGCGTTTGTTCAACGACAATTGGAACACGAGATGCACATTTGTACTGGTTTTGTGGTTTTGGTAGTTCAAATCAACTTGCACTGGGCACGATACAAAACTGTTAAAGCTGAAACGGTAATAAAAACAAACAATAATCATTAAAAACCTTCAACCGCGCCGTGAGACCAATCCGACTTCCCCCGGCCAACATCGATTTCACGGATCTGACTTGCATAGTTACTGGTTGGGGATGAGATTTGGGACGGCATTTGCTAAGGTGCAGATAGCGAAGGATTGGATTACTTGCAAGAGTTAATTCACCAGTTTTGACTACAATTGTTACTGCGCCACCATTGACCGCATCATGTATGATAAAACTTAAAATTTGTCTATTTCTTATTGCTGTACGACAGTTTAGTTGTTTCTATCTTCTTCTATTTTTATCAATAATAAATTACTAACTTTAAGCCCGTGCTCTGCACGGGGAAAACACTGTTTGGTTGTCATGTTATATGTATGCCGCGAAATTTTAAAAGCGTTACAGAGATTTTAGTGCGAATACAGGTGCGAATATACATCGTACTAGCTTTAAGCCCGTTCTCTGCACGGGAAAAAAACTAATTGGTCGTTATGTTGCATTATGTATGGCGCTAGCATTTGAAATCTTACAGAGATTTACGGTGAATATAGGTGAGGATGCCAATAAGAGATGAATTGTATGAAAATGAATGAGAACAATATTTGTGGTTCGGAATGGAAAATAATTGGTCAAGGAATGAGTAAATGTTCATTAAAGAATGTCAATTTTTAATAGATTTCACTAGTGACGATGCGTTTTAACAATAATTTTAAACATTTTAATGCTCCGTAGTAATGATAATAATTATTATTATTCATACAGCCTACGTCTGTCTTGACAATGTAATATTATAGGTTAATATATGCTGTCCAGTAACTACATATTGTATATAATAATGTTTTTTTATGTGTCTGTACAGAATATTTTTTTTAGCTAAAACGAATTTCGTTCACAGAGACATCCTTACAACTAACATTCCTAAAGTAGCCTGCACAGTTTTTTTTAACTTTGTATTTAACCGCTAAAACGTTATTAAATTACGAATAAAATTATAATATATGTGTACTCAATCTGTATATCATTTCATTATAATGGTATAGTAATATATTTGTATATATATTTATTTATTTCAATATTATTAATAATATAATATTTTTTAATCAATCAATAGTCAGTTTTTTTAGTAATTTTTCAATACTTACCCTCTATTACAAATATGATTTTTTAAATATCGTTATCTCTGATAATGTAAAATTCTTCTACACTCCCTCATCCTTCCCACACTAGTTTTTTTTATTACTTAATATAATATATTGTTATTCCAATGTGGAAATGGAAAACAAAGCCGGCATTTTATACAAGTAAGGCAATGTTTGGAAACGAAAAATGTCATTAAGAATCATATTTTTTTATTATTGCAGAGATTGTCCCATCAATTTTACCACCTTTATCGCTTTTTTCCCCGAAATTTCTCACCCTCTGCAATAAATTTTTTTGTAAATCTTTCTGGATTCTGCTCTTCCCTTTTAATTTCCTGAAATTTTTACCTTTTATTATATGCAATTAATTTTTTATTCTCAACGCCTTCCTATAATTATATAGGTTTATAGATTATTATGAATAAGTAACTCTTGAGATTTGAAGGAATTTTTGTCTACTACAAATATTACAATACTGAAATAATTTTTAATGCGCTTTGGATTTGTGTTTTAATTTTTTTTTTCGTGTATTTGGGAATTTTAGAATATTATGTCAATCATTGAGAAATTTCTTCAAAAATCGCCAGCAGCACCGATGACATTCTAAACACAAAAGTTCTCCAAAACTTTTAAATTCTTCTCAATAATTTGTTAATCTATAGTATTATAGTAATATTGCAACAATGCTTTTCAAATTCCCTTTTGATTCGATTCAATTCCTGAGTATTCCTAGTTATGTAAGTAACTCTGGTAACTTTACTGCCGAATAGCTTGTTCCTCTGTTGATTCATTCCCATTTTCCTATATATTTTTCAATACAGTTAACAAGTATTCAGTGAGACCAGAATCTAAGCGCTTTCTAACCTTTCCTTCTCATCTTTTTTCATTTCGGGAACTATAATCATTTAATTAATTTTTTATAATTTAGTCTCATTTAAATCCAGAATAACTCAAAAGTCAATATTGCAGTTGTGTGGGGCAACGTGGGACAATTAACAAATTATTGACTCGCAAAATAATTTCAAAACATTATAGTATTTGAAATTATACAAATAATTATTTTAAATAATTGTTTGAAATAATATTTCTTAGTCAAGTATTTAAAGTTTCATAATTCCTAAACAAATTCCACTTATCTAAACCTAAAATTCAAAAAATTAAACCTGAAATTTGAAAAATTAAACCTGTTGAAAAATTAAACCCGAAATTCGAAAAATTAAACCTGAAATTCGAAAAATAAAATCTGAAACTCAAAAATCTAAACCTTAAATTCGAAAACCTAAACCTAAAATTCGAAAGTGGAATTTAAAATTAAAGGAAATTGAAACATGGAATTATTAGCTGAAGCTAAAAATAATACAAAAATTAATAAATCGAAGAGAATTTTAGAAGTTTATAAGGCTGAACTTAAGTAATACATTCAAAATCAAACAATAATAGTCATGGGATTGTAAGTTGATTATTTAAATAATATCTGTAGTTGTATTCTAATTGAAAATGGGCTTGTAAATTAATTATGTGAAATAGTAATTGGATTGTAAATAATTTAAATTAATTAGTATAGTAGCCAATAACCAAAGGAATTGAGCAAATATTGCATTGTATTTACAGGTAGTTTTACATAAAAATTCACACGGACTTAAAGCTATTAAAGGATCCCTTACATAGCATAATATCCCTTTGTAAATGCTGTTTTTGTCAATCAACACACACTTGAAGGGAATTGTATCAGAGTGAATTTCTTGCGACATTAATGTAATTTGTATATAATAAAATTATTTAGTCTACAAGTTTTGTTTTGTCTAAAACAAGATCATATACACAACAATTCTCTACATATCGTAAATCGTAACAAAAGTAGGATATAGAGAGATTTTATTATAAGCATAATCATATTTATAGGAATTCCACCTTCAAATTGATTGGAGGCTAAAGACTTTGAATTCTGATAAAAAATCTTAAATTGTGGCTATTGTTTTTTTACGTAGTTTTAATGATCTCATACCTTGTCCCTGCTATCTTTGGATATTTTATTGCATATTTATACACATTTCCATATACAAATTCCTTCGAATCCCATGTCGTCCTATTAGTTGCTAACCTATGTAGTTTAATTTATATAGAACTAATAATTAAGATATTATAGCAAAATCATTAATATATAAATATATTTGAACACATATATTTATATATTATTTATATATATAATATATATGTATAAATATTTTTGATATATATTTACCTCCCATTATCATGTATGTATAGTAGTTATTCACAAAAGCACTCAAGACTCTTTGGATTTTAATTGAATTTTTTACGCATGCATGGCCACTTTCGCATGAGTGTCATGCACACTTTTTGTGTGTAAATGCATTTAACGTTGTTGGTGTAATGTAAATGTAATGTTAATAAGGTTCCATTTTATAGGATTTCATTAGTTATAGGACATACATACATTCATATCATGTACATACAGTTTTTTCACTCAAGTATAGCTTTTGTGTTTTGGTTTCACTGTCATAGCTATTTTAATTGAACTTGTAATTCTTTTGTCCAATTTCTAAATGTCAAGTCCATTGTTGTACACGTAATCTTTTTTTTTTACTAAAGTGACCAGAATTTCAGTTTAAAAATCGAGGAACAAAAATGGCGCTGGGCTGGATTTAATCCTGACCGAGTGGCAGGACAGGCCGCGGCGGCGGCGGCGCAATGTTTAATTAGCAGGTTTTTTCGCAAACAAAGTAGATTTTATAGTTGTTGGCTTTAATTTTTGATAATTTTCCACGCTGTTCAATTAATTATTTTCCATGCATTTTAATTTTTGATTATTATCCATGCATTAACTTTCCCTTGTATAATAATTGTAATGTATATTCATTTTGTTATTATCCACGGTTGAGTTGGCTTACGTGATTATTGAACATGTCTAGATTTACCTTTGTATTGACTAGTATCCTGGGATATTTTTAATTATTTGTTTAAAAATACCCACAGTTTAATAGGCTTGCATGGCTGGGGTTTTAATTTTTGAAAAAACTAATTAATATAATGTAAGTATGGATAATATAAAATAAAAGCAATAGCGTTGACCGAAGAAACTTCTGATAAATCTGGTCACTTATTCCTTCCCAGTCTTCAGTAATCTGTTCCTGACATATCAGATGTCCCTTTACTATGTACCGAGGATTGTATACATGTACACATGTGAATGTTGTATTTTAGTGTTGCAGTATGTTCATTCCCGTCCATATTGACTTACTTGAGGTAAAAGTCACATATTTAATAAACGCATAGATACATATATGTATATACTTTATACGCCCGGTAATACATTGTTTATTTTTAAACGCATATATACAGTAATTACATAAAGCTATACCGAACTGCTTAGAACAACGTTTAGTTTATTACAATTTAATCATTTATTAGTATAGTCTCATGGAGAAATGACCATGTTTTCGCCATGTTATCTATAATTATTTTGTATGCAATACATATAGAATAGTAGGTTCAGGTTATATGAGTGAACATCTGACGTGACAACATTGTCTTATATACCGCCATCATCTCAATTGCACTCAACATTCTCTACAGATTCCCTGTTGAGACACATTTTACCAGAATTTACCATGTCCGACATTAAACTCAACTCGAAAAATGTAATCATAGTAATAGGTACAACAAAAAATTGACAACGGAAATTTTAAACGTAATTAATAAGAAATATCAAACAATAATAATAAATTGTCGCCGTTTACACAATTAATTATTTACAGAAATATTATTCAATAATGTATATTACCTAACGATGAAACGAAATACCATAAAAGTAAACATTATTTAGAAATTAAATAAAAATGCAAAATTGCAGAACTAATTATAAACTTTAAACCCCAAATATTAGCTTTGCTTAAATTGATACCCAGTATCAATAGATTCAATAAAAGTGCCATGGAAATTGGAATATTAAATCAAGTGAACTCAGGAAAAGCATAGGGTGTCAATTCGTCTTAAAGTTGAAAGTTGAATTGTTTCACGTCAAGTAAATAAATTCGTATATAGAAAACAAACGTTTAAAATTGTAATTTAATTGGAGTTTTTACCCTATAAGTAGTAAATAATTAAATATAGGAAACAAAATAACATTTTTTCACAAGCGACCCAAAAACAAGGGAAAACGCAGCAAACTCAAACTAAATTAAAGATGCCTGCAATGAGCACACCTAAAAGTACGGCAAGACAAAATTTGTACAAAATTTGTTGTACAAACCATTAATATTAATTAAATAATAATAATTAAAATAATTAAATAACCAACCATTACTTAAATAATAATTAATAAAATAATAGTCGAATGAGTGACATGAGAGCACCCCAAGTAACAGTGTGTACCGTATTTTAAAGCACAGTCACTTCCCTTAAAATAATGTTTTTTTAGGTACTAATTAACAGTTTTTCACAATAAATGAACTTTACGCTTTTTGTCCAAAAATCCCTTATTGGTTGTTACATATTAATTAAATATGTACAGCCTATACAAAGAACGTGAAGCGATTGACAAACATTTTAGTATTATTATTGTATATAATTAACATGTTTTTAGTTGTATTAATCGATTGCATATATGTGTACATTAATAGAGTTGTATGATTTTTTTAGCCCATTTAATATGTACATAAGTGATCCTAATATTTAGTATTTATATACTTATACATTTAAAATGTACACCATATTAAATGGAATAATCTATTTAAATATTTGTATGTTTTGTATATATGTTTACGTATAATATGAAACGTATTTGTATATATGCTTATAATACATGTCTATATTAATAATAATATGTACAATTTATAGCATTTTTATTTACAATTAGTTAGACATCTAATAGTATTTATTGACAATGTCATATTATTTAAATATATTCGTAATAGTTAATTTTAATATATTATTTACACTTCCTTATTGGAACTTTCAGGCTCAAGTGATATGTATAGAGTTGTATAAGCAGTAGCTGTTGACTTCCAAGACGTTATACATTTTAGTTTGCCACTGGAGTTTGACAGTACGTTTTTAATTGTTTTTTTAATAATTAAATTTTATTTTATTAAATTTTTAATATAGCATTTCTATATTTTTCCTCCCCGTAGTATATACAATGTATATGTATTTTTTTTACACAACAGTGAATACTATATATTTTTATAGTTCATAATTTTACATACGTATCATTTCACACCTCATTGTCATTTGATTTAATAGTTAACTCATTATTTTTTTTATTAATTTGTAATTAATTAATTTGTTATCTTATTTACACAGTGGATTTCATTACCATCATCATTGCCATTTTTCTTGCCGTCACTCAAGCTCTCATGGTTTCAAAAAGTACTTTTTAATAATTTTAATTTACTTTTGGGCTCGAAAACCGTGATAATTATTTCCGCCATTTTTTTACAATTTGTTTACATACCGAGTCAACAGCAGCTAAACATGTGTGGTTCACAAAAATCATAATATTATTATTTTCATTTCATACCTTCTTCACATTGTCATAGAAATTTTTATGATTTTGTTCTTGTTGCTTATTTTAAACCTTTTTTTAGTTTAGATTAACCGTGTTCTAAGAACCAAAAAATTATTAGTTAAACTGGTTTAAACCTAATGTTCAGGATACAAACAAGGAATTTTTCGATTAAAAAATGCTGGATTAAAAAAATTGGATTAAAGAATTTCTCGATTGAACAAATTTTGGATTAAAAAATGTCTCGATTAAAACATTTTGGATTAGAAATGTCTCGATTAAAAAATTTGGGATTAAAAATTTTTCGATTAAAAACATGAAAATTGGAAAACTTGGAAGTTCCTATAGGTCTGCAATTAATTGAGAAAACTAATTGCAGGGAAATTAATTTATTATAAATGATTAAAATATTATTAAAACTTATCTTCAAGCGTTAAATTCTCAATTATTCAATTTTGTCTTTGTTGAACGGTTCGTGTGTTTCCTCTCATCATCGTGCAAGAAGCAATGATAAGTAATTTTTAAGGTATATATCGATTCGCACATGTCATTATCTCCATTTTTGATTACATAACACAAGAGCATTATAATTTTTGCATTTTTGATATCAGCGCAATATTTCAATGCTCATCTTATATTTTACAATAGATAAATTGTGATAAGCTATTTAGAAAATGTTTGAGTACTTGTTTTGATATGTTTTAAGTTAACAACAGTATAAGGTATTTTTTTCATCTATAATAATAATATTATTTATATTATATGATATGATATGCTTACATTTCTCTTGCGACGTCGTTGTACTTAAATGGTATATTGTGTGCTTATCATTAATTTTCTTAAGGTTTTTTAGCCGTTCCCTTTGATATGTTTACAGTATTACATTTACAAATAGTGACGATGAGATGAGCCTAATCACATCCAGTTTCGATTCACAATAGCACAGTGGTATAATATTGTTTTATAATAATAATTATATAATATTTTAGTTGTATTTTTAGTGTGGAAGTGCACAATTGTTAAGCAGTTATGTATGTTTATATATACAGAGAATAATTTATTAGATACAAGAATCAGCTTCGAAATCCCAATCTTTTTTTGTACATGAACCCATCATTATATATTTGACTTTGGTTTTGATTTTGGGGTTGTCTAGTTATAGTTTTTTTTTACTTGTGTACCGCTTCTGTTGCGTCACTATCGACGAATTCGAATTAAATCCTGATTTTAATTTGCGACGATGCTCGATTTATTATATTTTACAAGATTCGATTTACAAGGACACTCGGTTTCGAATTGCAAAGATACTCAACATAATTACAAATTACTCGATTCGAAATTGCGAGGATATTTTTGTCAAATTTACACTTTTCGAACTGCGAGGATACTTTTTACAATTTTTAAATTGCGAGGATAGTTTTGACAATTTTTAAATTGCGAGGATAGTTTTGACAATTTTTAAATTGCGAAGATATTTTTGACAATTTTTAAATTGCGAGGATATTTTTTACAATTTTCGAATTGCGAAGGTATGTTTTTACATTTTTTTACGATTTGCACGACTCGAATTTGAAAGATAGTTTTTACTATATTTATACGATTCGAATAATATTGCGAAGATATTATTACTTTACGATTTACGCCGATTCGAAATGCGAGGCTACTGGATTTACACCCTTCGAAATGAGGACAACCGAATTTAACAATTACGGTCGCTACACGACTTTAATGGACATTAATAGGAATCGTGACGCTGGAGGAATGACAACCACAAGAATTTCGGCGACACTGTAAATAATGAAACAAAATGTGGACGATACTTGAATAAAAATGATATGCGAATTGTGACGACTCGATTAAATTTCACGGTAACTACACATGAAAACATTGTTAAAAAATAATTTAAAAATTGTTAGATAATTTAAATTAAATTATAACCATTGGAACCCAGATACTTCTTAAAGACCTTTGATTTTGTTCTAATTTTCTCTCTAACTGTCTTGATGAGTCGATGAACATCTTCTGTATTTGTTCTTCTGTCTAAGTTGTTGTTCTTAAGTTGCTGACAATGTTCCATGAAGGCTTCTGTAATTTCTTACATCAAACTAATTAGTACATTAATTTTTAAGCTCTATAGCATTTATTTATTTTAGGTGGAGCAAACACTGAAAGGGCCTTTGGGCATATTTAATGCTTATTCAACAAGGAATCCATTACTTGAAGGCCCACGTGGGTTAATAGTGGGATCACTTTTCCCGAACAATTTTTACCTGCCGGCCCAAATAAAATTTTTTCATTAGCAATTTAAATTAACAATATTTCATTTAAATTCCCACAACTCGATTTTTAAAATTAGAATTTAGAAATTAGATTTAGTGTATTTATATAGACGAATTATTACGGAGTTGTGAATTCAGAAAATGGAAAAGACGATTTTGAATAATTTTTCTAGTAAAAACAATTTCGACTAGAATAGAAACTGCTAAATCTGTACAAATTTTGAATTTTAATTTGGTCTGTAAGGTTAAAATCGGCGGAAAAAATAATGTTTACCTTCATCAAGAGGTGGCACAAGTGGTGAATCCCTTGCTTAGAACACATAAAATCTTTTGATAATTGTCCTTAAATAGTTAAATTGCGTTTTTACAAATTTTGATAAATTGCTCTTTCCCTATATTTGATTCGGTTTTACAAATGATTTATGACCAGTAACGATTATTAAAAATAAAGACAATTACCGAACACGCATTCTTGATCATTTTGCTTTTAAAATTTAAAAATTAAACAATTTTTGGTAATGGTGACCTAGAAATTTTAAAGACCTAAACAATATATTAGACAATTATTTTACAAAATGTTTATGATGAAAACACATTTTTTACTGATCTACAACATATATGGCGCATTTGCATATTATCAATAATAACAATTCTATACGAAATATTCAGTTTGTAATTCCCCGCCGTTTTCTTTTGCAGATTTATCTCAAGAGAAACAATATTACCCAGAATAATAAAACAAAAAATATTATTTTTGTCCAGGAATTTAAGAAACAAAACAAAAATTGAGCTAGGAATTGTTGTTTCCCATATCCAAATTTGCTTTTGCCATTAATTAGGCCAATTAGATACTGTTTACTTTTTATTTCCATGAAAATCCTGCTGTTGGTGAAACAGAAATGAAATTTGATATGGATGTATCAAATATAATTAGGATCCTAAAAGGTTCCTAATTAAATAAAAGGTTTAACAACCGTTAGCGTATCCATATAACCATTACCATGGTAACGACCCCATTAAATTTTGAAGGATTTCAAAGAAACCAAAACATTGGTAACTTCTTTAAAAAATATTTTGCTATTAACGAATTTCTGGAAATCGGAAACGGCGGAGCATCTGGTTACGTCCTGGATTTTCTGCTTCGAATTTGCAGTAAATTGGAGATCGTTTGATTCAAAACAAATTTTGGAAAGTCAATAATCGATACTCGGAAAATACCAGAAACTGGAGCTGTAGGAAGAAAGAAAATCCATGAACGAAAAACAAAAAATATATTTGTACAAAAACCATTTTCCTCTTTGCGCCATATTGAAAAACAATAATTTTTAAATGCCTCCTTATAATTTTTCGACTGGTCTGGTGATGTTAATTAATAATAAACATTTACACATTGAATTACTCAATCTATTACCTTTTGCTCTACATAAGTCAAATTTGATAATAATAATAATCTCTAAAATAGTTCCAAAGTAAATACCTTGTCAATTTATATTTTTAATATAAATAAGACTATAGTTACAATGTTTACCGCTATTTACAATTTTATGTTATTTTCGTAGCTCCTATTTTATTTTAATAAATTTACCAATATATATTAATACAACATTCGCAATATATTTTCATAGCTTGAAACGTAAAAAAGGAGTTGAAAATTGAATGCAATATTGTTGTTTTTATATAATTTAATATTAATTTAACTAATTATTATCTTTACTGTAAATTTTACAATAAAAACAAGATTTATTTGCGAAGGTATCTTTAAACCAGCAATTCACATATTATTGATATGTATAAGTCCATCTCTTGTCTCACTTTTGATTTTGTTCTTAACGTATAGCAATTATAATTATTATAGTAACAGTTTTTTTAAATTACTAATTATTTGCATCCCCCCCATGAGTCGTCACAAAAATAATATTCGCAGCTAACACCCCCTAAATTTCATAGTATCAACCATTTTTGCAGTCCTCTTTAAATAAATTCCCCACTCTAAATAATGTACAGGCTTAAATCCTCCACGTGTTTTTTTAAATATTAAATTATCGAATTTTTCTATGGTGCAACAAATTTCACCAAAATTTGAAAACACTTTTGTTATTGGTTTTGTTGTCGTTGTTGGCAAGAAATGCTCGGATCTTCAGTTCATTTCAATAATCTTCGTTGTGAATTTCCACTAATTAATATAAATAATTATATTTTTACAATTTAGGTAAAAAAAATATTATGCTTCATAAATCAACAAATCAGTCATTATACGTTAAATCGTTAGAAAGTTAAATTAAATAGTTAAATCGTATTTGTTTGTTTAAAAAAAATTGATCAGTCAGGATGGATTTCCAAAGAATTCGTCCATTAAATACTCAATTAAAAAGTTGTCCCTAAGCATAAAAATAAGTTCGTCAATCTAAAATGTAACGATTATTTTTTCAGTCGGAGCAAATTCGATGCATAAAGAAAGCATCATCGAATTATTTTCTAAAACGTTGATCGTCTCGAAGTCTCGTTAATTCAATCGTAAGTTCAAACAGTCAAATTCTTCAGTAATTTCAAATATGTCAGATTAAGTTTTGTCTAATAATTAATAATAATCTTGAAAAATCCGTCTTTTTAAATTTGCGTTAATAAAAACATTTTCAAAATCATTTTAATAGGATCAAATTTAATAGGATCAAATCATTCTAATAAAATTGAATTAAATTCTGTAAAAATCGTTCCCATAAAATTTAATTAAATTCTGTAAAACTCCTTGTTGTAAATTCCTCGAATAAAAATTTTGAAAATAAAGAAGATTCAGAAGAAGATCGAAGGACCCTGAGGATGCGAGCATTTCCAAAATGAAATTCGAAAACGGAATTTCCTAAAAGTCCGATCGGTCCGGCCGAAAAGATTTAATTTTGTTCAAGAGGTTATTATTAAGCATATTATTTGGTACTCTCGACTATAATTATTCGTAACGTCCGCTAATAATTTATTATATAATAATAATCATCGTACTATTAATAATAAGAAGTTGTATAATATATAGTAACAATAAGAATTATTAATCATTATAAATATTCCCCCAAATATATTTGCGTGCTTATGATTGACAGTATAGAGCATGGTGAATGAAGGGTTTCTTCCAATTTATTATTTTTTTTGGTAGTAATGATATGTCGATGACTAATAATAAGTATAATAATAATATATTTCTATACGTTTTTTTAGGTATTTAAAATGTATACTTGTCTTCCATTGCCGTTGACGAACATGCGTTATTTCTTGTTTAGTACTAAAAAGTACTCAAAAAAGTATCCTAAAGTTAATTAATATATATATATTCATTTATACAGAGATTTGTGTATTTAGTTTTGTATTTTTTTACCGTTTTACGCTTATTATTATTATTATTACATTATTTAAGTTTTTGTTGGCTCAACCTCATCGTTTGTTGCCTATTAATTTACACAGGTTTTATTTTCCCGACATTTTTAGTCACACGATTTGTCCTCGGAGAGATGAAATTCCCTCCGATGAATAAGAGTCTTTTTGTATATTATGTAATAAATCCCCAACTCATAAATATTTTGGTGCACACAACAACAACAGTCAAAAAGTACTTTTTGTCCTGGAATTTATCTGTTTTAATAATAAAAAGTACAACTATAGAAATCGTAAGTGTTCATGATTTTTTGATAACGGAGTTCACTGCGTTTTTTTGTTGCTGTAATAAATTTTTGATAAATTGTCTGTTTTTTTGTTGTTGTTATTATTATTGTTGTTGTTGTGATGGTGGTGATGGTGGTGATTGGTTTGATTTGATTTTGTCCGAGTGAAGTCAGTTAAAATTCTGCTCTCTTCCTCTGTCTCACATCAGTTGTCCTGTGTATTTTTACTTGTAACCGAATTTACGTGTCCTTCTTTCTTGCATCGTTTGTTTTCGAATGTTTTTGAACTCATATATATATATATATACTTTTAGTTAGTTAGTTAATTTATAATAAATATTGTTCTGTTGGTCACTCACTGTATTTATAGAGTTGTTTCCCCGATATGTCTGTTTGATTTTGTTTTAATTTGATTTGGTTTTTTATATCCTGATTTTTTTTACACAGTGTAAACTATAATATTAACTTTATATTTATAGGTTTTGTCATCTGTAAACTATTTTAATTTTAATATTCCTTTTCAATATCCCGTAAAATCCTAATTTTTTAAAAATAAATGTGTACAGTGTCAGCCAAAGTTATTCCGGAGGTTTATTTGGTTATACTTTGTTCACAACTTCAGAACGTCCGGCAGGTTTTGCATTCCATTTCAAACAATTTCCGAGCAAAAATCTCACAAAAATGCGCTTTTCGTTACCAATAATAATAATAATAATAACTAGTTTTAAGCCCATGCTCCGCAAGTAGAAAATTCGTCTTAACTTTTGTCACCCGCAATATACATTTAAAGCTTAGCGGGTATTACATTTCCGTTACTTAACCTCATTATTCGGAACGGAAGTACAAATTGCGAATAAATAATTATTCACACAGTTATTCTGAATTCGACCGCATAGCGATATTTTCGTTTTTAACTAAAGAATCCAAGTTATTATATATCGAATTTAAAAATATAAATGTCGAGTTGCGGAATCTATTTATTGTAATAAATATAAATAATTATTCCGAGCATTTTCGAGTATTACAATAAGTATCACAAAGTTTATTTTTGAGAACGACGTTTCGGACATCTGTCCTTCATCAGGTTCTTGGTAGAAATGAAATCATTCGCAGTTTTTGAAAAAAATAACATTTTTTTGAAAAATTGAATTTTCAAACAATATCTACAATATGTTAGTTTCGCTACAATTTTAAAAT